>JAOUZG010043272.1:1216808-1235413 GCA_026289955.1 Argiope argentata
ATGGAGAGTGCGAGTCAATAGGAATTGAAAAAAAAAACATTTTTTTATAACTAAATATTAGCATATCTCTATACATAACGTGATTAAGCATATCAGAGATGGAGTAGTAATTAGAATTTCGGACTCCTATACAGTTTTTTTTTCATCTTCGATAGCGAGTTTGAAATTCAATTAGATTTCGCTAATAACTTTAAAAGAGCCCTAGGAAGGTGATTTTATTGACGATTTTACAAATATAAACTGTTGAACGAATCTTAATCAACCATGAACTGTTTATTCATTAATATTTTAAATGTAGAGTTTTGAACACTGGATTTTCTTTAATTTAAATAATAGAAGCTTTATACTATAAAATATATTTTTCCTTCAAGAATACTTTGTAAAAATACAGGAATCGGACATGGAATGGCTCTTCAGTTCAGTTCAAAGTCGGCGAAAGTTTGAAAAAGTTGTGCCATTCATGCCATTCTTTAAAAAAATCATTAATAAGATGACAATTAAAAATATCCATTAATATATTTTATTGGTGTTAAACAACTAAGAAAGCATAGATACCATTTGGATAATAATTCATATAAAATACATTGAATGATAGGTAAAGAATTATATTTCGAGATAGATTTAATCGAATGTAAAGCATTTATTTTTATAGAATTTATTCATATAAAATGTAAATCACTTAAGCATGTCGAATATAAGGCATTTATCCCTATAGAATGTAAAGAAAGCACTTCATACAGAATGTAAAGCACTTATGCATATAGAATGTAATGCATTTATCCATATAGAATGTAAAGAAAGCACTTCTGCATAGAGAATGTAAAGCACTTATCCATATAGAATGTAAAGAAAGCACTTCTGCATAGAGAATGTAAAGCACTTATGCAAATAGAATGTAAAGCACTTATGCATATAGAATGTAAAGCACTTATGCATATAGAATGTAATGCATTTATCCATATAGAATGTAAAGAAAGCACTTCTGCATAGAGAATGTAAAGCATTTATCCATGTAGAATGTAAAGCACTTCTTCATACAGAATGTGACACTTCTTAATATATAATATAAAGGACTTATCCATATAGAAGGTAAAGCACTTATTCATATAGAACGTAAATCACTTCTGCATATAGAATGTAAATCACTTCTTCATATAAAATATAAGACACTGATTCATATAGAATGTAAAGTAGTTATTCGATAGAATGTAAATCATACACACATACAAACAAAATATATGTATTCATACATACAAGCATAGAATGAGTAACACATACATACATAGAAAACATGCATATATACATGTGCACACACAATGGCAAGCGTAAATACATACATATAATGGAAAGCATACATATACGCAAACATGTATATATTTATACTCCTATAATACTAAAAGTCAATACAAAATTAAAAAAAACTTTATTATTTTATCAAACTTAGTTTGCCTTGACATTTCTAACTCAAAAAAAAGGAAGCAACATATGAATCGAAACAGGCTTATAACGAGGCTTTCCAACAATTCTTTTTCAGGAGCATTTATGACCTAGTTGCGTTACGTCGAAGTGCCTGTATTGAAAATTTTGTCAGAGAGTGATATTTTTGGCAACAGCCCATCTAATAACCCAGCAGAAGATAAACTTGTAGTTTCCGACATCTATCCGGCACGGTTGGTAATAAGAGAGATGTCTCTTTGCAACAGAAAGAACGAGAAATAAATTTTCAATCTCAATGAAATGCAGCCAATATGTGACTCGATGGAATATTTCACAGGAATAAAATTATTTTCAAAGCCATTTTTTGCTTTTATAGGTACAATTTCAAAGGGATTTGCATTGAGAATTTTGTTGATCTATAAGAAATGGATCAAACAGTTGTTATATATTTTTAACTGCCTGTAGCATGTAACTGTCAAAACTAATCGTTTTCTTACAAGAGAAGAAATTGCATGGTTTTGTCAGCAACAAGATGTAGAAATGAAGACACCATTATTTTCCCGCCATTCAAAAAATTTGTTGCCAGCAGTTTTCTGTTCGGAAATGCAATTCGTTTTCTTGATGTTTTTGTTTTTGGGATGTTTTCCGGAATCTGGAATTGCTTTAGCTGAATTCAATGTCTTAAGATTCTAATTTGACAGCAAGAAAGAAACGCTTTACATTCGGGAATAAAATATGTATAAGTATTTTTACAGAGCCGAATTTTTCTAAAAATTAACCATCAAAAGAGCTAATAGAATTAGTAAAAAACTGTGTTAAATATTATTAATAAGATAATTAAAGACTATATTACCATAGCTAATATGTACCAGCTTTAAATGTCTGAATTCTTTCCATGAGTCCCCTCTATCGTGTATATGTTTCCATCTATGCGAAAGCCATACAACATAAGAAGCAATGTTAGATTAACACCTGAACCATCATTATATCTAACATTATATCTAACATAATGATGGTTCAGGTGTTATTAGTACATTTCACTAGTGAGGCTTTAATAGTTGTTCTCTTATAGATATGTAATTATGATCTAACATCAAACAAAGGAGCCATTTCTTTTTTTTCCTATTAAATTATTTCAGGAATTCTTAAGAGAACAATAGTCTTAATCATAAAACACATAAAAATGTGTTTATGATTAAGACAACAATTATTTTTTATTACAAAAAAAAATGTTTATCTCAAAGTAAAGCAGAATATTGTTTTGGAAATTTAATACAGTGAATCATAGAACTATAGTTGATAAAGATAGGTATTTTCTATGGACATTTATTTTTTCCATATACTCCTTAGCATTATATATAATATTTATCCAATTATGGTATGTGATTATTTTCACGGTGAAATTTTAGAAAAACGTTCGAAAATAGTTATATTTTTGAATATTTCCATATAAAGGATTAAAAAAAACATCCAGGCAAAAAAAATGCAAATTAAGTGGCAAAAGTTTATGAAAAATGGTAAAGAAAACAAACTATTTTTTGTCTCTAGTGTGGTATAAATCAAAACTCCTCTAATATATCGTATATCAAATAATTTAATGATTTAAGTAATAGAGATTTATCACATAATTTAATGATTTAAATAATAAAGGTTTATCAAATAATTTAATAATTTAAATAATAGAGGTTTATCAAATAATTTAATAATTTAAATAATAGAGGTTTATCAAATATAATGATTTAAATAATAGAGGTTTATCAAAAAATTTAATGATTTAAATAATAGAGGTTTATCAAATAATTTAATGATTTAATTAAGAGGTTTATGAAGTAATTTAATAAAATAATAGAGATTTATCAAATAATTTAATAATTTAAATAATAGAGGTTTGTCAAATAATTTAATAATTTAAATAATAGAGGTTATTCAAATAATTAATAATTTAAAATTTTGAAGATAGCTTAAGAAATATATTATTTAGTTCTTGAACTAAAAATAAGCTGTATTTCTATCCAGTCTTTAGATATTGGGGTTCGACTGATGAATAACACGATTTTTTCAATTTTTATCACATTATGGAGCACTAAAACAAGCATCAAATATTTCTAAGTGAATAGATTATTTATTCTCTATTTCAAAAATCGCAGAAAATATTGAAAAATTACCAAACTAATTTTTTTAAAAAAATTACATTAGATTTTATTTTATGAGTCTTTTCATAAGAAAACCTCAATCATAATCAATATTTAAGAGAAAAAAACTTAAAAATGAAAGATAGCCTTATAACGTATGAAAATGCAAATACATAATTCAGGAGAAAGACGAAAAATAGAGAAAAATGCAAAGAAATTGGAGCTCTTCTTAAATAAAATCAGAGAAAAAAGCGAGATTCTCATTTTTTTTCAAAACACGATACATGTACGAATACGAAAACAGAAGAGAAAGAAAAAATGGTGAAACAGGATTAGAAAGGAAATATTTGGATAAAAATGTGGAAAAAAGTCTGTTTTGAAGATATTTGCCCTTGATCAGAGACTTCGAAAAAATAATGCATAATTGAAGAGGTTGAAATGTAGAAAGAAGTTAAGACAATCTATTCAAAAACAAATAGACCAAAAATTTCTAACTATATATGCGATTTAATAAAGAATTGTTTGAGGCTGTCGGCCTGATGAACATTTTTCTTTTAATCAAAGCACAAATATGGGTCAGTTTCCCCAGAAACTCCTTCACAATGAATTGCATTCTTATTTTCATATATTTGATTTAATTTAGACTTCACAAGAGTTGAAAGGCGGTTTTCTTCAACAGAAAATTCTGTATCTCCCCTTAAATAATTTCGTTTAACTGCAAATCGTCAAAATAGTGAAGAATTAACGAAAAAAATATGTCTAAACAAAAAACTAAAAAAAAATTAAAAAATAAATCAACTAATGTATTCAATAATTCTCGGCTTCTAAATATAATATTTTATCACAAGAAACAATTACTTACTAAATGTTACTAAGCATAGTTTTTTTTAAAAAAAGACTTTAACATTTTTGATATTTTATCTGTATCATTAACGAAAAGTTTTCTGAACAGTTTCGGATAAAAAATAAAATTAATAAATGAGAAAACAATTTGTCTTTAGAAACAAAAGACAAAAACTTACTTTTGAAGCTCAAATATCAAATATAATGATTCTTTTTATTTCCAGATCTTTTGAAGGTGGAGAGTAAAGATTTTTTCAGAAGTGAAATTTTCGCAAAAGGTAATAAATTCTTTTATTTTTGTTTCGGTTATTAAAGATTTATTTCGAATTTAAAAACAAAACAATAATTTTACGATGAAAGTAAAATCTTTGATAAAAAGTAACATAAACTTTTGTTCATAGTTTGAAATTCTAAACCGTATGTTTTTTCCAAAGCCTTTAAAATAAATTCTTTTTTAAACAAATCGAATTCTAATAAAAATTGAATTAGTATTGGGTTCAATACTTTAGTAAAAGTTTTTTCTCAATGTGTAAATTATAGAAATAAATTTTAAATGTGAATTTGTGAACAAATAATAATGAAGTAAATCCTGCTCTTAAAGGTTTCCATAATTTCCAATGTATGTGTAGCAAAAAATATTAAAAGGATCAATTGTATACCAATTTTGTAATTTACACTCTTTTCTGAAGGTTCGTATTAAAAAAATTTACATTACTTAGTATTTATTTTTTTGTTTCTGCTATAAAAGAGTTTTTTTTTAATAATCAGCAAAAGATTTTTTAAGGAAACATAAGAACAAGAATTTCACAGTATCAGAAACAGAATTTTCCGATTCTACTTGCATTCTGAATAAAATCCTTTAACAAATAAAATTTTAAATTTTTTGAAAGATTTTATTCCGTAATTTTTACAGTTAAATGCAAAAGAAATTTTTAAATTTAATAAAATATAAAGAACTTAAAAATTCTGAAATTTAACTTAAGGATTAAATAAAGAATATAAAGGCGAAAAAAATATCAGAAACCAAACAATAGTTATATGCAAACGAGCAATTTATTTGTTAGAAACCCCTTTTTAACTCTATCAATTACTATTTATTAATTTTGCACCGAGAATCTAATGTTATTTAACACCTTTCAAAATATTATTAAAGTAGAAAATGTAATCTCTATCGGGTTTTAGGCGTTTATTTCAAAAAATAATAATTAATTGATAATAGTGGTTAACTAGAACTAATAATAAAATGCAGATTAATAAAATAATCGATAAAATAATAATTTTAAAAATGAATACTAATGATATAGTAAAAAAATCGGTACTTACGTATTAGATCGTCTTCACCAACGGTTCAGTAACTCATTGGTGACGGATTTAAGTTTGGCGACAAGGACCAACGAATTACACCATTGCCGGATTGCCATAATTGGCGGCTGAGCAGCTCATTGGTAATGACTTCAAATTTGGCTATAAAGTTGGACGGTCTAGTACGTAATAACCAAAAATTGTTATGATTCCTTTCTTATACTTTTAAAACACATTATAGATGACAGTATAGTGTTTTAAGGAAAAAAACTACTTTGCATGTAGAAAAAAAATTTCAAAGATTTACAGATTTGATGCAGATCATTTGCCTAATTTATTCAAGTTAATTTATTTTAAATATCATGATAATATACACGTAATTAGAAGACAAACACATAGATATCTGTTTCTGATTTAACGATAATCGAAAATATAAAATTCACTATATTTTGGAAAACAATGCTAAAATATTTAAAATAACAAAATTCTTGCAAATTGAAAAAATAATTTTTTACTGAATTCTATGTACCATCCTATTTTGTGTTAAGGTCTTATATTTGGAATGATTTGGTTAAAATTACACTAAAGAATAGTTCTAATACTTGAAAGAATTTCTTTAACTAAATTTATTTTCCTTCAACTAATCTATGCAAATTTATCTTAATATTTCAATGTTAATTTAATTTATTTTGTGTCAGTTTAATTTATTCTCCAATACGACATTTTTGACCATTTGTTTAAATAGAAATTTTTAAAGATTAATTATATTTGTGATGAACATATTTGGATATTTTAATAACATTTTATTCAAAACAAAAAATTTTCCTTCACAATGTAATTAAAAAATATAACTTAATTTATAAAACACTAATCAGCTAATAATAAATTAGGTGAAATTTTAGAGCAAGCAATTGTTTTAATAGAAAAGTTAAAAATACGGAATTTAATAACTACCCACAGTAATATTTATAGTGATTTTAGAAAAATTCAAACAAATTTTATTTAAAAAAAATGTAAAAATATTTCAGTTTTTTTTTACAATTAAACGCAAATTTATTCAGTTTATTTGCTCAAATTAAATACAGTGGAATTGAAAGTATAGAAATTGAAAGTAAAGAGGTATTTTTAAAGTTGAAATGTATTACTATTAAAGAAATATTGAAATATTTTTCTGAAATTCCATATAAACATAAAAACAAAAATCGAGTTTATTTTTACCTTTTACCGTAAACAGCTTTTCTATTAGCCATTAAAATAGAGAGTTAAATGACTATGATTTTTTTTAAGTTTTTAATTTCCTCTTTGAAAAAATCTAACAAAAACCAAAAGATTTAGAGTTTCATTCTTTATAATACGATCGCTATATTACTATATTTTTTAAATTATTCTTTTACTTTTACTGGTTTGTTCAAAATAATTTTATTCCATTTGAAAACGAAAGACGAAAAATTGTGCTTAAAAACTTATATTTAGTGATTTAAGGGGAGAAAGATAACAAAAAGGAGGTTAAAATATTAGCATTTGGTCAGTCGCCATATTGAATCTCGAAATAATTAAGCAAGTTTAAATAAAGGAGACTTTTTTGTGTGAATGAAATCTGCTGAAAAGGGTAGTTTCGTAACTTTTTAAAAGTTCAATTTTGCACGTTTCTTAAACTTTGCTATTGAGTATGTCATCATGATTTTCTAAAAAAATTCAAAAAATATTATTCTTCTTAATAAAAAAATTAGGAATGTTTTAATTAAAGAATTTATATTTTAAGTAGAAAAGTTCTCTGATTGAATTATTATAATCAGTTTATTTACAAAGGGCTTTATTATTTTGATTAATTTAATAAAAAATCTTTTCAATCATTAATTTCCGTTTCTTCCACACGAATTTTTTCATCTGCATAAAATAAGACTTAAACGGGGATCTCAAAAAATAAGTTAATGAAAACAGCCAATAAAACCTAGAAAATTATCATTTTTTGCTCGTGATTATACGAAACGAAATGAATAAGAAATGTGATTTTTTTTCAAACAATAAATGCGAGACAAAGTCTTTTTTATGATCTTTTGCAATACTAAAGTGACTCATTCAATGAAACGATTAAAATGAATAAAAATATAATTTAACTCGCACGAGCACGTGGTGCTTGGCCTGTTCAAGAAATGATGTTCTGACATGATACATTGAAATATGCATAGCAGATTTCATTATATCCTTAATTTATTATGTATTTGAAAAATCATGAGAAAAATATTTCCCATATATGTGTTATCCTTTAATTTATTAAAAATTAAACATTTAACATGATATCTTTACACTTATTATATCTTGTTTTTTTCGACTACTATTATGACATTATCCTTTTAAATACTATATCATTTTTATGAAAATTTTATTATTTAAATCCCTTTCTTGATGACAACCATTTATAAATTAAATAATAGGAATATAATATTCTTATAATTTGTATGATTTTATTCATTAGTAATGAAGTCAGATATTTTCATATTGTTTTATTTAAAAAAAATTAAGCTCTTGTTGAACTGTTATGTTACGTTTGCATTGTTACGATTTCAAATAGAATTTTTTTTCGCACTCATGGACATTGTTTGATAATTAACGTATCTGTATTGAATAATAATTTTCTAATATACTGTAAGTAGGTGGATTGGTAAAGAATTTCGTTTTATTCAATCTTTTGGCTATAAGTTTAGGAAATTAAAAACAAAACTATACACGTTGAGCAAAGTTTAGTAAATTTCAAATTCATATCACTAAAGATTTTTAAAATATGCCAATGAGCAAACTGTTTATAATGGAAAGTGAATTAGGTGAGTTCATTTTTTTAAAGTCAGTGCTATTTTTTTTCTTGGATTGATACTGTTGAGTTTTTAAACAAAGCTTTGCAACACTAATAATAGTGAAAGAAATTATGATGAACAATCTAACCAAGAAAATAATATTAAGTACTTCTTTATGTTACACACGAAAAGAGACTTCAAAAATTTCATTCATCTTTTTCCTAAAATAAATTTTAAAAGTTAACAAAAAGTAAAATTTAAATTCAGAAATACTATGTCATAAAGCGATATTAACTTACGATTATCAAAGAAAACTTACGATCAGAATTCTTACGATTAAAATTCTTTTTTGTTAAAACTTACGATCAGAACTTACGATCTAACGCTTCAGAATTAGAATAAAAAATTCTTCACTTCACAAAAATACAAACAATTAGTTTTAATTAATATTGATAATGGTTCTAAAAATCCTTATAGCAATGCATTAATATATGTAGAAAAGAAATAAATATTTAATCCTACTAAAATAATCAAATTCTTTTTTTTTAAAAAAATTGTCCAATTTTCAAGCATAATAAATCATCCAAAAATTCTGGGTATTCTAATTTTTCATAAATATGTCAAAAAAATTTCACTTAACTGCATTCTTAATAATATTAAAATATTTATTTGCATGTAAATTAGAGGAAAAAATTGGAGCATCAACAAAGGCTTTATTTTTTTTATTTAATAGTTGTTATTAGTTATTGCTTATAATGTAATTAATTTAATAATTAATTTTTCTGTTGTTTTAAAAGTAAAAGCAAAACATAATTTAACATTTAAAAAATTCTCTAACAGGGCCAAAAGTTTTGAAATTTGTGGATTTCACTTCTAATAGCATCGGGAAGATTTTAATATAATTTTAATTGTTTTTTACATTTTCTTATATTCTCTTTTAATATTTATCTTAATTAACACCATCTTCATTGTTACTTTCTATAAGATGTTCGAAGAACTATAATGTTCGAAATTTTGCAACATTTTTTTCTGCAAAATTTCGAAGTTTTAATTCAATAAATAGATTTCACTATTATTCTTCTCAATATTTTTATTATATGAATAAAAACAAAATTAATTACAATATTTTTTTATAAATTATAAAATTGTATTATTCCAAAGCATGATTTAAAAGAAGAAAAACAACATTTTCATTTCTAATAGTATCATGAATTTAAATGAATTAATATTTTAAAGAATAATTTCAGCATAAAAAATGATTTTATATTTTCTTTAAACAGTTTTAAAGTTTTATTAAACTCAATGTTTGGAATGTTCAAAAAACTAACCATAAAGCAGAGTTTACAAATAAGAATGAGAAAAATGCATTTACTTACAGACAAAAAAAATCTTTTTCGCAATTTAAAAACATTCGATTTTGCACAGAACTGTAACTGTTAAAGAACTCGCAAAGAACAGCTCTTCGCACATCTTCCACAGAGCGAAGTAAACGGTATTCTGAAAGACCACCATTCCCCGCGATTGGCTGTGACGGAATTATGATCACGTGACTCATGACGTCACACCAGACTTTGCTCATGTTGGAATTTCGGGAAAAGCGGAGATGCGAGAATGACAAATAGTTTCAAGCCTTTTCTTTACGTTCTTTTTTTTTTCTTTTCTATTTACTGCCGTGGCCCCCGTTCTTTTTATTTATTTATTTATTTATCTCGACACTTTTGCAATAAATAAATAATTCACTTTCTAAAAATAAGCAACGATATTAGAAACTTTTCCAACTTAATATTTCATCTTTTGTGTCACCTTCAAATACCGCGGTGGAAGAGTCAAAAGTTTCTTCCTCAACTGCTATTTATTATCTAAAAGTTTTAAAAGTCATTGACTTTTGACTCGTTTTAATATTCTAATCTTGGCGGAGAATCGGATAAATTAATAACTGGGAGATTAATTTGACTTCATTATTATTTATATTATGTAAAAGTTCTCCATCTTATCGTTTGTTGATCTTTGACAACACCAAAAAAAAAACATCTTTTATATTTTGCTCAAATTATCGTTATCAATTGATGATATTCAAGTACAACATAAATAATATATTTAAAATTCTTTAGTTTTCTAAGAGGAGATTTAAAAAAATAAAATAAGTAACAAGATTTTGTTCTTAAGTTTTTATGCGTTTTATGATGGCAACACTAATTGAATAATGTAAATATTAAACATATTTATCCAGGATTTTTTTAAGATGCAATATTTTTAACTATACAAATGAATTCTGCAAAACATTTCCTGAGCAAATTCATCTCTATATATATGCGAATATAATGTTACTAGTGGGCGAGCGCTGCGAAAACATGCCAAAGATGGCGAAGTTTGGCGAGGAGCTACGTGCCAGCTTGGTTGGTTTGGCGAAAGGAATAGTCTAGTAGCCGCTGGATCTCGCACGTTGTTTTGAGAAGTTTTGCGTGTTTTGGGGCACGCGCTTCCTCGGCTATATAAGAGACGAGTTGCCGGAGTCAGTTTAGTTTTTCTCCTCTCGGAAGGGAAGCGTTTCGCTGGACTAGCGGATTAGTGTGCTGTGTTTGCGTTTGCTGTTAACGTTATGTTATTGAGCTCGCTGCGATTTACTGTTTACTGCGCTATACGATAGCTGTTTTGTAGTCTGTTTTTATTGTGCGTAAGACTTGCATTTACGCTGTAAGTGACTGTTGACTGCTGGATTGTATTTATCTGAATTTTTTTACTTTATCAATTATCCTGTAAATAGCTGTAAATAAATTTGTTTGTGCTGTCCTCAAGTGAAGTCCATTCAATCCGAACCCGATACGCTAAAAACTTAACAATACGTTGTTGCTGCAATTTATGGCACTTGCCGTGGACAAGCCTCACTGATACATCAGCAGATTTTAAGACGAAGATATGCGTTTCTTGTTTTAAGTAGTGCCAACTTGGGCCAAGAGTACGACAATAAACACATACTCATCCCATTCGCTTGCACAGCCCCTTTTTTACAACTGAGCACAGTCAAACATTTCACAGATACCACACAGAAGAAAGGCCATGCCCGAACCGGGACTCGAACCTGGGGTTCCCAGAAAATGAGGAGGATGCGCTACATCTGTGCAAGAAAGCCGGCTGTGCGAATATATAAAATATATGAACGTAAATATTCAGCATTATTTCAAGTATGGTTGACAATTGTTAAAACATAATTTTGGTGTTAATTAAAATTATATATTATATTTATTTGAACCATTTTGTTGCTTCGTTGTTGCCGAATCGAGAAAAAGTAACATGAATGCCACCTGAAATCATCTCGCGTCCTGTTCCATTAAGATTTCATCTCCTTTCCCCACGACCAGGGGTGCCATGAAATGAGGATGGGATGCTTCGGGGCATAGTGGTTGAATCACCACGCTTGAAGAGTACACTAATAGGTGCGGGTTGGACTCCTCCCATCGATGATGAGACGTACTTCCTACGGGGTGGGTTGTACTGTGGTCTTAAAACTCAACTATAGTTCCCACCAGTGTTGATATTGCGGTGGTCCAGTCATTCAGTTTTATGGTTTAAATTCAAGTGTTTTCTTGGCGGGCCAGAGAATCTGGTAGGACCCTCCCCCCACTTTATAAAATAAAATTATAGATTATGGACACAATCATAAACACCTTGAATAGCATTAGTAAACGATAATTACGAAATATGAAATTTTGGAGTGATTCTAATTCTTTTATTAAATCTGTTATCAAATATGTATATGTTTCGAATACTAGGTGAAGAAGATAGAGTCTTCAAGAAGTCTTCAAAGAGAATGGAACTGATTTGAAACCTACCTGTTATTACCAATCTGTGGTTTTGCTTACTTGATCTGTTAATCTCAAGTTAAAGAATATTGTTTTAAAGGCATATATGATAGATGCCATATGAAAATCAGATTAATGACCTTCAATCTCCAAACGTTGGCCAACTTGGAAATGTGAGTTAAATAGGGATATATTTGAGACAAAAATATTTCGGTCGGTAGATGGATGTGAATATTTCCTATCCAAGTATTTCAAACTTTTAGACATTACGATCCCCTATTTAGACTAAGTATTTTGGTGACCCCCCCCCAAAGTTTTAATTCTATCTAAAGTTTAAAAAGTGATTTTAAAAATTTTACACGTACTCAAGAGCTTATATATGTTCCGTTGGGTGTTTCTAAGATTTCTTGGTCAATGAAAAAGCAGTCCTTTAGTAGCAGAAGACGATGAATTTTATTAAATCCAAAAATATTAATACAAAGACAGAAAATATACAGCTGAGACAATCACATTCAACACATAGCAGCACACTACAACAAACAGTAGTGACAAATAGTAACCGGCCATAATTACAAAAACAGCATATAAAGCGTCCAGACAAAATTTATCAAGAAAAGGGAATCTAGATAGATGATATCATTAAATATCTGCAAATTTCCACTGTTTCCTCGTTTTAGATGTATCCAACTGATAGTCCGTTACCACATGACTGGTTACTGTTCACACGACTCGATGGTGCTTCCAGAATAATCACTAGGACTCGGCACACTGTTCAATCCAGCAATCGATTGAGCTCTACGATCTCTCTCTCTCTCTTCTCCGGACTAATCCAATTATTCATCTTTGATTATTTAAATGATTAAGGCTCATTTTACTATTACGACTAATTGCAGCTTGAGATTGCATGCCTTTTATGATCTATGAGTTATAGATCTATAAGTCATATCTCGGTTCCTATTGGCTCATCTGATAAAATTCTGGAAGTTTCTGGTAATATATATTTTGTCGCCAAGGGTCCTAAATTTGTCGCCATTTGCCAAATGGTCGACAAGTTATGAGACATTGATTCAGCATCCAACAGAGTTGATCGTAAAACGGTCTGTTCAGTTATTGAACTAACAGTATTGGGAAGCCACTTTACAAATCTGTATGAATATGAACGACGTTCCTATATATTTATAACGATCGTCTATCCGATATCTGCCTCTATAACTAAAAGACAGGAAAATTCACTAGCTAAAATTAAAACGCAATGCATGACTTTTGTAACGATACAAATGCGATAAAAGTTAATGTCACACCTTCTGGAAATATAACTTGATGCAAGTCCGCAAGAAGTGAAGGTGAATGCGAGGGATTGAATGTCACCAGTTGGAAATAAATCTTGATACTAATCTACATGAGAATGACAGCGTTGAAATAAGGGCCAAGTTGGAAAAAAATTAAAATGAAATCTGCTATGCATATTTCAATGTATCGTGTGAGAACATCATTTCTTAAACGGCCAAGCACCGCGTGCTCGTGCGAGTTAAACTACATTTTAATTCATTTTAATCGTTTCGTTGAATGAGTCACTTTAGTATTGCAAACGATCCAAAATACTTTGTCTCTCATTTATTGTTTAAAAAATATCACATTGCCTATTTATTTCATTTCATATAATCACGCGCTCAAAATGACATTTTTCTAGGTTTTATATGCTGTAATCATTATCTTATTGGTTTTAATCAGTACTTTTGTAAATTCAATGGCAACGCGTTATTAAAAGCTGATTTTTTGAAATGATCGTGCAAATAAAAATATCTCACTTTTCTCCTACGGATTAAAATGTTTATTTTTCGCCTACGGAGTTTTGTTGATACCAGGAAATCTCATTTCCAAAACAATATCATGCTATGACATGGTAACAGAACTTAATGTTACATTACATCAAATGAAGTTGACTATAATAAAGTATTCAGTTCATAAGGTTCACTAACTCAGAGCATTTTAATTCATTTACCACTGTACTATCAGTTGAAACTAAATAAATACTGTGTTAAAAATTAAAACTCTAAAGGATATTTTTCATTCATTAACTGCATAATGTAGAGTTAAGTTCTATCTGTAATTGCTTTCATTCAATAACCCGTAAATGTAATCTAATGACTTTCAAGCAAGTCTGTATTTTGAAATAAATACTGAATAATGATATTTTAATTTCAACATGACAAATTCCGTGTAAAAACAAATCTAATTTATTTACAAAATGTGTTAAAACAATATTTATATTGCTAATGCATGAGTCTTTTATCCTTACTGATCTAATATGATAATTAAGTCATAAGTTATTCAGAAATCATGCAATAATTATGGATCGTGAATTATTTCGGCTTTTCAGGGCATAATGTACATCTCGCATACAATGTTTGCTTGTGAATATCAGAAGTCGGAATTTGATGTTGGTATCTGATGATACAACAGTCAAACAGGCTAAATTATCCAAAAAATTAAGATAAAATTGTAATTAAAACATAAAGTTAAAGTTATAAGAAGCTTAAAGTATTTATATTTTATTCATTTATGGTATAAATGGCTTAAAAATGGTTAAAAGCAAATAATATGCACTAAAATCCACCATGCATGATGTATAAGGACAATTGATGGCAAAAAAAGAGAAAATATTAGGATGAAGAATTTATTTCTGATCATTCACATTGTAAACGTTATTCCAAAAGCAATCAAAATTTTCATGAGCAAAATATTTATTTAAGGAAAATGGAAGTAAATAGAAATGAAATGGAATCATTTCATTATTTTAGATTTGACTAGTGTAAAAATAAGATTTCTTTTTAATATCCATATTACTGCCAGTTAGGGATGATGTAGTCGGACAAATTCAAAAAACGTTTGCCAATCTACTTCGGGTTTTTGTTTTCCTAGTTTCGAGGAGAAGTTTAATCTCTTTTGTAAACAAAATATTTTTCAAAGCTGCTGAGAGTTGTTATTTTTACTCTGCTTTTGAGGCTAGATAAATAAATTTAAAATGCATTTCAGCTGATACGTTTGTAAGATAAGAGCAAAAACGTAGTTTAAATATAACAAGCTATGCAGACTTAGGAATTGTGTGTGTGTTTTTCTCTTTTTTTGGAGGGAAGGGAGGGAGTCGCCTTGATTTTATGAGAATCTCAAAATTTTTTACAAAAGACATAAGCATTAGACACAATCACTGTATCATTATATACTTTAGGTCGATTCGTCGGTACTTACGTATTATACCATCCGACTTTATCGCCAAATTTGACGTCGTTGCCAATGAGTTGGTAAACTTCTCATTATAGCTATCCGCCAATGGTGTAATCCGTCGATCTTTATCGCCAAATTTAAATTCGTCGCCAATGAGTTTCTAAACCGTTGGAGAAGACGGTCTAATACGTAAGTACCGATTCGTCTTTAAAATTTACATTTATTTAAAGCTATCCGTCTTAAATAAATGTAAATTTTAAAGACAACCAGTGGTTTACCGACTAAAGGGTTCAATCAATTTTATATATATATAGCTTGACTTCATAATAAGTTTTTCAGCAAAATATTTTTAAGCTTCAAATTCGGATAGTCATACAATTCACTTATACAATTATGTAGGCTTTAAGCGGTCCTGATTTTTGAACTCTGTATCTCTCTCTGATTTTCTATCAGCGCACGTAAAATTCAGTTTTTAAATTAAAGTGGAAATCATGAAACTCGACAATGAGTAACTAAACCACTAACGACTGTTGGCGAAGACGGTCTAATACGTAAGAACTATTGAGAATTTATTAGAGAAAACCGTTAGAGAATATGAACTGATCATTTTACATAACAACTTCTAACTCCGAATATGTTTTATGCAATTACATTAGAGCCTAAAGCGCTGTTTCCTTTTTATCACACATTTTGAAATCTTAACTGTAGTACACTTAAAAAAGCATTAAGAACCCAACGAACAATTTACCAATACTGTAAAAACAGTGCAATTATAATCAGCAACAGAGGTAACAAGCACGTAAGAAAATCGTGGGAAAATTCCGATTCCAATGCCTTGGGAATTTTGCCAATTTGCCTTACCTTCCTCATTTAAATATGATGGATCATATCGACTCTCCAACCTGCCTAGAAGGCACACGGAGTTAAACTATCAGTACTAAATGACCACACCGCCGCAATAACAATTCTATCGGGAACTATGGTTGAATCCTAATAACCATGACCGGCTACGGTACAACCCTTCCAGAAGTAAGTAAGTCCCATCATCGATGGGGGGAGCCTACCCCCACCTATTAGTGTAAACACCAGGGTGGCGAGATCTAACAACCATGGCGAAAGCCTCTCATCTTCATTTCGAGGTGCCCCACGGGGGGATTTAAATATGGTAAAAGGGAAGATGAATTGTACCTTAGCCAAATAGTCGCGAACTGGGTATTCGGGTGTGTTCTGTGTATAGATAATATTCAATAGCATCGTAATAGCAACTAGTTGATCACCATAAGTACTTAATTAATAAATAATCTTTTAAATATAACTAACTGGAACCCTTGAAAAAGAAAATAAGAATTAATTTAGCGAAACTCCATGGTAAGAGACAATGAATAAAAATAATAAAGCATGACAAGCTTTATATTTCAATTACATTGCTTCATTATTTACAAAAATTAATATGTACTTATTTATTACTTCTATTTCTTAGATTATAACAGTTGCTACATTTTTTCCTCAACGATTTTTAACTATTACTTTTTTTCAGTAAAAAAGCCAGCCTAAAATCATTATGAAATTAAAATAATCACTTATTAAAAGATTTAACTGAAGTCCCTCTGAATATTCATTGTTCTATTCTAATGGTGAAGGCAATTTACATGCTTTCCCCTAACGCCATCAAGAATGATTTACCACACTTTAGGGAAAGGCAAGTTTATTTGACACTCCGCAATTTGTCCCATCGCAACACAATCATTCTCAATTAGAGTTTATTCTAATAATATTCGAACCGAACACTTTGCGCTTTCGTGAAACCGCATCAGTATTCGTGGCGGGCATTCGGATACATAAACAGCAATTAATCAGAACCAAGACAGTGATGGACGCAACACGCGTTAATTAGATCACCTGTGCCGTAATGACACTCACTAGCTGGTAATGCAATATCGCCCGTGTTTCTCCGAATGGAGAAATGAGGCCTCAGTAGAGTGTGTGTGTGTGGGGGGGGGGGGGTTATGGCATCGGAAACTAAATGTTCTTTCGATTTGATTGGTGTTGCCACTCTAACGAGAAAAAAAAAGGCTAAACGATACTTTTTTAAAACTCTCTTTACTTTCTCATATAAGTACAGAGGTAGCGCGTCTTCCTCTTGTTCTGGGAGTCCCGGGTTCGAGTCCCGGCATGGACATGGTTGTTCTTCTGTGTGCTATCTGTGAGATAGGTGACTGTGCCCCCCTGTAAAAAGGGGCTGTGCAAGCGAATATGATGAGTGCGTTGCTAAAGTTGCACTCTTGGCCCTAGTTCACGCTACTTGAGACAGGAATCGTTCATCTTTGGCTTAAAATCTGCTGATGCATCAGCGGGGTCTGTCCAGGGCAAGTGCCATAAATAGCAACAACGACAACAGTTAGGGGATTTGTGTAAACTGAACTGGTAGAACAGAAACCATATCTGCAATTTTTATTTATGATCTGTCAACCGAAATTAATTGTCATTTTTGGTAATAATTAGCAATGGGATTTTTGGAGAGATTTTATTTTTCGAGAGATTAGTAATTTGAGAAATAATCAAATACTGGAAATAGATTTTTTGGTAGATCTACATTCTCCTTAGCTACTTAATAAATCAGGACATAAAAACATTTCTACTACTTCGCCATTTGATTTGATTGAATGATTTATTCAGTAATAGAGAGTTATGCACAAGAAAATGCGCCAAACTAATGGAGTGTTGACAATCATTTTAAGTAAACGTAAATTGCTTCTGTTGCATTATCTAAATGAAGTCTGAATATATATATATATATATATATATATATATATATATATATATATATAAAGTAGAAAATATCAAATTAATTAAAGGACAAATTAAAATAAGAAATCCAGCCTGATTACTTTCAAGGGTCACCATCAGGCAGCGATTCCAAAAAGAGATTTTTCTGTAAAGGATTTGACTCATTTTCTGAATATAAACCCATTCGTAACTCGATTATAAAAATTCGTAACTCGAGAATACTATGAGAGTAAATAGGAAAAAAATGCAGCATTTTAATAATTGATTGTCTTTTTTCTATAGTTCAT
>JAOUZG010043272.1:1235423-1252425 GCA_026289955.1 Argiope argentata
TATATATATATATATATATATATATATATATATATATATCGTTAGCAGAGTCGTGGCCGAAATCATGGAGAACAGAGGTTGAATTTTCAAGTTCGTTTTATTCCATCACTTGAAGCAGGCATTATATACGAGCAAGAGCAACGAACACAGCATAGGACGACACATCACGGAACGACGAAAAAGCTGATTACATTTTTATCCCTCTAAATATATAACTTTATATTTCAATAGGGATATTTAACGCATGCCCATTACATGTACAAATCGTGGAAGGGAATCTTAGGGATCTTTTAATGGAATTTGATAAGCTATTTAATTTCTTTCCCCACACTTATTGCTTTTTTCGCAATTTTACAAAGCCTCTGATTAATTAATTAACTAGAATTAGTGGAATGTATTAGGAAATAAGAGAATGTTTTAGAACGAAGTTACTATGGCTAACTTAAATTGAAAATTAAGAAAAGAATTTGAATTTAAATTGAGAGTTATATATATCCTTTGATTTTAGAGAGTGATTTGTTCGATGCCGTGAGAATTGCATTAGAGTTAATACGACAAATTAATTGTGTTATAATTATTATTTTATATAAATGTAAATTGCTTCTGCTGATTCATCCAAATAATGAAATATCATCCAAACATATAAAACAAAGAAAAATGGAGAAATAGTCATCGACTTCTCCTTCCTTTGATTTCAAAGAGTTATTTACTCAATGCATTAAGATTTATACTCGAGAAAATGCGCCAAACAATTCGCATTCCGTACAATCATTTTAGATAAATGTAAATTTCCCTCTGCTGTGTCATCCAAATAATGAGGAAACATCCATACGTACAAAGTGAAGAAATATGTGGAAAATATCAGCATGCTTCAAATCTTCCCCTCAAGCAAGGCTTGAAATCATGAATGAAGAACCATTATAATCAATACTTGTAAGTTATAATTAAATGGGAGCAATTTCAATACATACGAATTAAATGAAGAATAAAATTATCGCCAAATTATTGAAGTGGAATCGCATTGTGAGACGAAGGAGAAGAATCCAATTTCAAGTCAAAGATGGGCCCAAAATATTCCGCCGAACCACTCATGCGCTTAAGGTCTTTGAAAGCTAATTAAATTTTACTTCCATTTAGAATTTTCCGCACAAAATTGCTCCTTTGGAAGCTGTCATTGGGAAACGAAAGGTACTTCTCATCTGAGTGTAATTCAAAGCAATAAATTCTATTAATTACTTTCAATGTAGTTTGGCATGGAGTAATCACGTTTCCAGAACTCATTTCAATGTGTACTTAATTGATTAGATGTCACATTATTTATATTTTTCATCGTGCTATAATATATTAGAAAAAATAGATTTTGGAAGCAATTTTTTTAAAATCAGAAATTAATTTTTTTACAGAATTTCAGAAAATAATTTTAGTAATTTGCAAATTTATTCAATTTAGTAATAGTATAAAAATCTTAAAATAATCTTTTAAAAATTTGCTGAAAATTTAAACTTTATTTATCATTATAATAGCTTATGAATTGTTGCATATTTGTACATTATAAAAATAAACAACATGGAATTTTGTATGTATGGAAATGCAATTCTTTATTTGTAAAATATGAAAATCGATACATTTTCTAATAGTAAATAGCTGTATATTTGTCAACTATGGGAATGCAGTATCCTAAAATTCTGCTATTATTAAAATTTTAATAGGCGAATAAGTTGAAAAGTCGAAATTTAACGATTGAAAATTCGTAATTTTATTTATATTGATATTTTTAGCTATTAAATAGTAAATCATTAATGGTATCAGGATTAATGGAATAAATGAATATTAATTAATGTTGATAAATTAATATCCTTAAATTTTATTATATAATATTCTTAATGCTTGAATAGGTTTCTTTATGAAACTTCAGAATTTTGTTTCTAAATCTAATTTTTGAGAAGTGGTACTGATTTTTATATTTCATTTTACTTACATTTTAATGCTATTTTACATCTTTACATGTTATTTTAGAAGTTTCTCCGGATTATTTTACTTACACTCAATCAAGCTATTAGAGGAAACTTTCATGTAAAATGTTCATAAAAGTGGAATTAAATCTAGAATAAACTGTTTTTGAAGAGTATTGTATCCAATAATGCCAAAGTGCCAAAGAAAAATTAGGTATTCAAGAGAGTTGGTCTTTCATTCTTATATTATACTTGTCATTTGTATAAAATTCTAAATTCTATGTAATTATAAAGAAGAATATTTCCTTGAAAGGATAGCTCAAACTAACGATTTTCTCAAGACTCATTTTTGCATTACTGCTTATTATTAAATATATGAATACTTATTGTAGAATTATAACAGCAAGAATTTGAATATATATATATATCTTGTTAACGAAGTTTCAAAAAAATCCAATACAAATGTTGGTACTTTTTTTCTTTTAAAGATCCTAAAATATATAATAGAAGGAAATTTTTAAAAGATAAAATAGCGGTTAAATATATAATAAAGCAAAGTAATTATATCTTAATAAAAACTCTGTGGGCAGAATAGCCTGGTTGGCATGGTGTTTGATTCACATCCCTTGGGATGCGAGCTCGAACCCTTCAACCGACTCTCCGTGTGTGTATGGTGATTGGCGCACTTTAAATCTGTCATGGTCATGACGTCCCCCGTGTCGAGAATAATACCATTGGAGGTACTCTCTGTTCCTGATCTAAATTGTGATCTGTGGATGGAAGAATATAAAGCATGAATGAAGTCCACCCCATAAAAAGAGTTTGTGACGTGTGTGAGCTAGAAGACAGATTTCTGCCCTTGGATGCTCAGGGTACTATACCCTCAGAAGTATCCCCCACGGGGTTCACCTTGTAATTATGAATGATATGTTTCCGGTATTGTGGTTGGATCTCACCAACCCTGTGGGTACACTAATAGGAGGGGGTTAGACTTCTCCCATCGATGACGGGACGTACTTCCTTCGGGGAGGGTTGTACCGTGGTCGGTGATGGCCATTAGGACTCAACCACCGTTCCCTCTAATTGCTGTTGAGGCTGTCCGGTCTTTCAGCTCCTATGGTTAATCTGTGTGTCTTCGGGGAGGGGAGGGGAGGCGAGTCTTACTCTCAAAAGTACTCCTTCAGTTGTAAAGAGGAACACGAGAACTACAACAATAAAAGCTCTTTGGAGATAAAAATAATAAAAGCTAATAATTATTCCGAGCTCACATTCTTTCATAAGATATGGAATCGTATTAATTAATTTTCAACAGAAATTCTTGATATCTTTGAAACTTTCTGTAGTTACGAGTCTTAAAAGTTGTGAGTATTTGGTGAAAAAAAGAAGTAAGTAAGTTCTATGACTGCTTTTAGAAACAGACGTTATCAAAGAAGTTTTTTTTTGTTCATCTGCTGTTTGTAAACTCATATCATCTATTTTATGATGAATGCTGCATTTTCTCCTAATTTTCAGTTTTAATTTGGATTAGAAGAGTTTCAATTTAACTACTTTCTTTAATTATTATATCATATTAATGATTACGATCATAAGCCGTTAAAAAAACCCTTATGTTTATGATTTTTGGCTATTAATTTATAAAATTCGTTTATCAGCAAGTGCCAATTTGGAAAAGTGACATTGCAGGTTTTATAGCTGATTTAAACCTAAGAATAAAATATACGTGCTAATGTTTTTGAAAACTTTTTTCTGGTGTGCATTAAAAGATCCATAAGTTGTGAGTATTTGGTTAGATTAAAAATTCCTATAAATGCTTTTAGGGACTGAAATTATTATAAAGAATTTTTTTGTCCATCTACCTTTTGTGAACTTCTGCTATGCATTTTGTCATAAATTTATCATTGAATTTGTATTAATATAATCTTTAATTAATTACTTTTGAATCATTATGCCATCTTAAAGATTATTATTATTATATAAATTATTTATATTTAAAAGAAAGCTTATGTTTATGATATTCGGCTATTAATTCATAAAATTCGTTTATCAGCAAGTTTCCATTTGAAAAAATGACATCGCATACTTTATAACTGCTTCCAACCTAAGAACAATATATATGTGGTCTCTGAGCAAAAGAAATCTAATGTCCGATATGAAATTTTCCCTGGAGAGAGTTATGAAAATTTAAGAGCCCAGTTTGATTCAGAGAATATCTTCACCATAATATTTTATGCGATCATTTCTTATTTCAAAGTATGTATCTACTAGCAAAGCAGTTAGAAAAATCACATAAAAATTGTTATTTATATATTTGATTAAAGAATTAAATATTTTTTATACAACTAATTTAAGGCATAAGAAGAAAATCACATAATTATGGCAATCATTGAGAATAACAAAATTTCGGCATTCTAATTTACTCAAATTACGTTTAGATACATAATGCATTCACCAGAGCAGAGTATGCAGGTGATAAAAACTATACGGTGATTTTAATAGTCAAAACCTAGTAAGATGAGGAGAAAAAATCATTAATTTTGTGCAGAAATAAGAATTGTTAACAAACACTGATTACCACTTTATTTGTATATATATATATTATGTAAAAACGATTAATCATTATATTAAATGCTTAATTACGCAATCACATACGATAATCCCAAATCATTAACAAAAAAAGTACAGTCATATTACTTCATTTCACTTTAAAACTCCCTTGCCAGTGGATGTAAATCAAGTAGACAAACGCATCATGTGCTGATGCCTTAAGAAAACATCGCTGTAATTAGTTTCTCACTTTTAAAATAAGTGCCTCTTTCAACAACTCAGACGGGAAGCGTCTCTTATGCACCACCTTCCCCAATCTAAAGTAAATATTGACTCTCTTTTGTGATTTACGGGAACCGTCTCGCTTGTGGAGTTGTTACGTCTGTATCACGCAGCACCTGAAAGCGCAAGATTGGATCCCTGCCAGGCCATGTCAGACGCATCGAAGAGATTATTGGTGAAATATGAAAAGAGTATGTTGCGTTCCCCAGCACCACGATCACGTTCGTCCCAGAGCTTTCTTTTTCTTCTTTCGCCTGCTCATTTATTTATTTGCCTATGGATCTTTTTTTCGCCAGATGGGACAGGAAGATTTATTTCTGCGGTCTCCTTTTAGCTTTCAGACACATGTGAAAAGTCTCCCGGTTTTTGTAATAAGCAAAGTCTTGACATGATGGCATGTATCAGGAAAATCATTGAAGTGTGTCTCTGCTGGATTGGATGGAATGAATGGCAGCCTTCAAGTTGGAGTAATTTTCTTTTGCGAAAACTCTGGTATCACTACTTTTGCTGAATTCTTGCAGAGAAGCTGTACAAAGTTTTTCCTTATTTAAATAGATATGAGTTTCATAAAAAGAAATTGAATCGCCTTTTAACAAAAAAGTGTAAACGACACGACTTTTACTTTTATTTTGAATGTAAGATTTGCATGATATGTTTGGAATTAGTTCAAAGGAGAAAAATGTCACATACTTCTACAAATAAAAATTCAAAATATTTTTCACATGCGGTTAAGATGCGTTTTTTACCTTCAATACTTCTTTTATTCGTATTCATATTTCTGGTTATTATTTCTCTTCAAGTATGAAGAATGAAAAGTATAATCAAAAGAAAAGAAACATATATATAAAATAAAAGAATAGTATAACGAATAAAAAAAGAAAGAAGTATAAATTTTAAATAAAAGTATAATAATAAGTTTAAACAAATAATAACAAGTATAAAGTAAAAATCTAAGTATAATAATAAGTTTTAAAAAACAATAATAATTATAAAGAATAAAAGTAAAAGAATTAAGAATAAAGATTAAAAGTAAAAGAAGTAAGTATAAAGAATAAAAGTAAAAGAAATAAGTATAAAGATTAAAAGTTAAAGAAGTAAGTATGAAGAATAAAAATAAAAGAAGTAAATATAAATAATAAAAAAAATTAAGTATAAAGATTAAAAGTAAAAGACTTAAGTATAAAGGTTAAAAGTAAAAGAAGTAAGTATAAAGGTTAAAAGTAAAAGAAGTAAGTATAAAGGTTAAAAGTAAAGGAAGTAAGTATAAAGCATAAAAGTAAAACAAATAAGTATAAAGAATGAAAATGGTAAATATTTAAAAGAGCAAAAATAAGAATTATTGGAAATTCCTTCCACTAAATTAAATTAAATAAGAATAAATAAATTAAATGCAAATAATTTAGAATAAAGTAAATTTTGAAAGTATGATTTGAAAGAAATTAGTTCAGAGAAAAAAAATGTCCCCATACTTCACCCAATAAAGCGTTAAAATATTTTAGATATATGATAGGGTTTTTTTTTCAGTCAATGGTCCTTTTGTTCATATTTATAATTCACAGAGGCATAGTATTAAAAGTAAAAAAGGACAGAAATAAAATATATTGAATTTTTTTTAAATAAATTTCAAAAAAAGGATTAATAATTTTGAAACAAAACTGAAAGCCTCAGGAATAAAGTAACAATGAAAGAGATTATCAAATAATTTAATAAAAGATAAAATTACATCTATTAATAAAGATAATATAATAATTACATCTATCAATAATATAACTACATCATCAATAAAGATAAAATTACATCTATCTGAGTTATAATACAAGTTATGATTTTTAATAAGGGATATCATTAAATTTCACAATAAGTACATATTGCTTTTATATCAAACACAAATTTCCTCTACTTTTAAGTGTAAATTATATTTTATCTGGAAATTTCCAATTAGATGAATCAGTAGAGAGCTATTAGAGTTGGACTTGTTAGAAAATGTTTAGACTCGATTTTGTATCATGGGTGATACTAAAATTAGTCTCTGTAACCCATACTTCCTGATTGCACCCTTTTTGCTATGTTTAACTCAAGCATGTGCAAGAAAACTTTTCTTCTGAACTGTTTTGGCTAAAATATTCTTGTATGGTACTTAACAAATTATTCAGAACAGTTACTAAGGAAAGCCTTTCTTTAGAACCTGGGCCGGTAGAACTAAGTTCGTCATTACCTTCCCCCCCCACACACGTATATTCGCTTGAGAATTTTAACTGAGGTGGAGAAAGAGGAGATTTTTCTATGGTTTGTCCAGTGACATCATGTATTTTTGCAATGTGTGTTTGTTGTGTAACATTTGTTTCAATTCCTTCTATTAGTTCAGACAGTTCGTGTGTGTGTGTGTGTGTGTGACACAGGTAACACAGCCTGCTGCACAAAATTGCATAATATTGTGAGATATTATATGATATTAAACAATATTCCACAATATAAAACAATATTGAAAATATTGATTAATGTCATACAATATTGTACAATATTTGTGCGCTACTAGGGGTGTGCGTGCGTTTCATTTTAAGAGAAAATAAATAGAAAGATACAGTTTAACTTACGTTGAGTGAAATATGAATGAAAATAAATCATTCTTGGAAACAAAAAAGATACAGTTTCCCAGAATCCATTTCTGTCGGGCTGTTCCTATTGTGATTTTTCTTTCGCTCTCTCTCAGTGAAATTATTCACTGCACAACACGATTTAACTTTCTTAAAAATACATACCCGCATTGAAGTTTAATAAAGATTAACTTATATCATACCAAGAGAGTATCTTAACCGGCCATTTCGACTCTCATGAATAAATCTGTTTGATCAACCTTCGAAACAGCTACATTGACTTAGTTAAGTCCTAAGATCCTATGAAGGCATAAATCGAAGACTAGGATCATTTGGCTTGCAATTTAATATTATAGATATCTTGCAATGCTTATATATATCCCATTTTGGAAATCATAAAAGCGTATGTGCAGTATCCTTTTTTAGCTCCTTTGTAATAAAAATTTGAAAGCTAAATGAGCTTCCAAATTTTAATTTTATTAGAATCTTCAAACCAAAATTGTATAATTATACAAAATTTTGACTTACATGTATCGAAAAGTGTAAGATATAAAATCATTTATGTTAATTAAGCAACAAAAGCAAATAAAAATCATATAAGAAAATCTGCAAATGAATATATCACATAGTTTAGGGCATAATTGAAAAAAAAATTATTCTATTCAGTACTGAATTCAGAATTTATGAATTCATTTTTCTCATGAAAACATTTGGTTAAGATCGAGATAGTTTTTGAATCATCATTTTAGAGCATCTTAGACTTCTGTATTCTTCAGTCGACTCTATTTTTATAGTTTATTTTATTTAAGTACAAGAATCTGTTGCAACTAATAATATAATCTCTTTAATAATCGAATTTTGTTTCAATAAAGCTTTAATAAATAATTTAGTGATGTCATTCACATCACACTGGGGATACTTGAACATTTTTACAGAATTAAGTAAATCTTTTACATAAATTTCATCAAATTATGATTTCGAAAATATGTTACCGAATAATCCGTTTTGTTCTAACAAGAGAATTTAAACCTTCCTTAGAAGTATTATAACGTACAACTAAAGTGCAGAACAAAGCGATCAAAATAAGTCACTAATCTTCTGCCAGCAAAATAATTACATTCCCTTTTCCTGAATTCCGCCCTAAACACTCATTTCGCCGTAAATCCTTGCACTCGTTTCATTATGTAAAAATTTTGAAGTAAACTTCAAAACTCAATAACAACTTGCCAGTTTCAGGAAGAATATTACCTCGCAGCAACTAACATTTAAAGCTACAGGCAGAGAGACAGGCGTTTTGGAACATCATTTCAAATTCATCCTTACAAGGCGGGAATTATCCAGGATGTCTTAGTTAATTGAAAAGGTTATGAGGATTTGAAAATTCTGGATTAATTTCGTTGTCTCTGAAGCATCAAGTTAATTTAATTGTTATTGGAGAGCAATTTCGAATATTCTAAGAGCGAAATAATTTCGAAAGAAGTGAAATCGTTTGTCCCATTTCACATGAAAGAAACGCTGATATAATTCATGATTTTTTCTATTCAGAGGAAGATACCTAGCAAAGGAAATGGAAGCAATATGCACATTATTTATATAATCCACCCTTAAGAAAATAATTTTGTTTATTTCAATTCCTAGGTGTCTGAGGTAGACAGGGATTTAAGCCTAATCAGAGGCTCTTTTTTGTAGTAGTAGTGCCAACTAGGGCCAAGAGTATGACTTTTGCTACTCGCTCATCATATTCGCTTGTACAGCCCCTTTTTATGGGGGTGCACAATCACACACCTCACAGATAACACACAGAAGAACAACCATGCCCGAACCGGGATTCGAACCCGGGAAGATCAGATCATGAGAAAAACGTGATACCCCTATGCCAGGATGCCGGCAGTGATAAGTTCTTCCTCACTTAAAATAGCTCTTGAAGAAATTTATGTTCCATTATTTCAAGAAATTTTAATAATTTTGAAGTCATGATATTGCCAACTCGAATTATTTGTATCAAAAGAAGTCGTTGAGTTTTTAGTCTTCTTCAACATCTAAAACTGCCTTATAACAGAAATTTCGTAGCGTGTTATGGAAATCATCTTTGAAAAGATTTTCTTATCACAATTATAGAATAGATTTGTTAAATTGTCGGACACGTGTTGAGAATGATGCCAAATTGATTCACCTCCTTACATGACAAACTATCTACATTCACAGTATCTATATTCACATCGGTAAAGTACGGATTTGTATTTTTTTCAAATACAAATCCGTACTTTACCGATGGGATAGAAATATTATGGAGATAGTTTTAATATTTTAAAGGATTTTCACATTTATACTTAATTTCGGTTTCTTCTTATTATTGTGAAACCTTTTGATGTCATATAGCATAATTATTCTCTAATGTTACTTCTAATTTAGAATCATTCTTAACTTTATGATACAGATTTTTTTAAAATTTGTTTATTCTTTATTACATCATCATATTTCATATTGTCTCATTTCGATTCAATTACCTTTGTATACTAGAAATTCTTTTCTAATCAATTCTTTTATTTTATTTCTACACAATCGTTAAATATAGTTCTTGCGTCAATTAGTATCATTTAAAAAAACCTCTGAAAGTAATTCAAGATATCGAATACGCTTTCGCTTTCATAATGGCGGTCGATTTTTGGAACAATTATTCCTAATTGGTCTTTGCTCTAAACTGTTTCTTTTTCCTATCGCTACTTTCAATCGCACAGTTAAGGAAGGAAAAAGACTTGATCGCCATTTCGGAAGTATTCAAAATCAATGAAAGAATTTCCTCAATTCCATTAATTTTTTTTCCTATTTCTAAAATTAGAAAAAAGAAAATTTGGGTCTCGAAATTTCGATGATTCTCTATGTTTTCAACCATCTCAAGCCCAAAATAACACATATATTTAAAAATGTATACTTACATATATATTTATAAACATATATATATTTGGATATAGTTCTTATTCCAACGCGCAAATGTGCTATAACTCAAAAATATAATGAATTAGGTGAATGAAACTTACGGGATCATAACCACCCGCATTGTAAACATTTTTCAGTTTTTCTTTTTTCAGAGGGGGGAGGATCGTTCGCCTGTTCAAAGCCTGTGCATCTATTTATGTGCATTTGAATCTTATATCAAACATGTAAAAAGCCATTAAAAATTACATGTGATACAGTAACAATAGTAGATTGTACCAATTTTTTGACAAAATCCGACAAAGAGCTAAGCATCTATGTAATCATGGTTATATAATATCAATATTTTCAACGATATGGTACGCTAGGTAAGTCATATTAGACTCTCTATCACGCTAAGGAATCACACTAATCTAAAACATAAAACTGTATGATGAAATGTTGTAACATCGACTAGCGAGAGCTATGGTTAAATCGAAATGGCAATCACCAGCCTCGGTACAACTCTTCCCTTAGGAAGTGCAAATCGTCTTCGAAGTGCGGAGCCTACCCATACTTATTAGTGTAACCTCCAGAGTGGCGATATCTAACCACCATGCTGAAAGCATTTGGTCCTCCTTTAGAGGTGCCTCCCATGAAGGACGAAAGCTAAGTAAGTCATGAGCAAACTCTCCAACCCAGCACGAAATCATACGGCTTAACCATAGAACTGAATGGCCAGATCGC
The DNA here is from genome assembly GCA_026289955.1 of Argiope argentata. Taxonomy (NCBI): domain Eukaryota; kingdom Metazoa; phylum Arthropoda; class Arachnida; order Araneae; family Araneidae; genus Argiope; species Argiope argentata. The sequence continues at coordinate 1,246,456 of JAOUZG010043272.1, forward strand.
TCAAAAGAAACACTGGAGGTAACAGTGGTTGAGTTCTAATGGCCATCACGGGCTACGGTACAACCTTGCCCGTAAGAAGTACGTCCCGTAATCGATAGGAGGTGCCTAGCTCCCCCCTATTAATGTATCCTCCATGGTGGCGAGATTCAACCACCATGCCGGAAGCATCTAATCCTCATTTTGAGGTGCCCCAAAGGGGGAATGCAAGCCAGGTAGATGAAATTTGTTATGTAGTCTGAAGGAATTTAAAAATGCAAAATATTGATTTCGATCCGTAAACAGGAAAGTAAACCGCGACAATTTTATACTCAGCATTCTTCTTCAGAAAATCTGAAATAAGCCATACTGTGTTTCCTATGCAATACAAAAAGTTAAACTAAGCTGTTATATTATCTAAATTTTAAATCTCTTAATCCTAAAAGTAAATCCATTTATTTGCCTGAGGATGAAAGAAGATGTAGCAGCTCAAATTTAGAAATTCAATTATCTTACTAATTCTTACTTGCTTCAAACAATACAATCAAACATATGTTCTTATATTTACCAAATAATAGGCTCACTCTCACCGCTATGGAAACTAGCATTACTGTAGCATGTTACTCTACCATTACATAAAAGCCCAATACTCCCATAACATAAAATTACGGCTCGTGCCCATGACGCTATATTATTACTGGAAAATTAAATCCTTCTTTCTTTTAAGTGTGATTAATTTACTCTCATCATATACTTGTTCGGTGCAATAGACATGCTTGTTCAAAGAAGTTTGGGTCATAAGGACATTTTTTTAACATCCCGCGAATAAAGTTCAAGTATGCTAATGATTTATAGTCATCAGGTAAGAGGGAACTTTTTCATTTTTTGATTGTTAATCTCTAAAAAACGCTAGTTATCATAGTGTATTTGGTAAAGTAGAAGGTTTTTGTAAGAGGTTGCTCTGAAGGAGAAAATTCCAGCATTCTAGAATTCTAAAGTACCTGACCACGAACAAACTTTGGAAAAGGAAGACTAAATTATGTGTTCTCCTGAGCACATAGTTTAGTCTCACACATCTTACAGATAGGGCACACACAAAAGAATAAAGTTATTTCCAAAAGAAACCAGGGGCAGAGGTCTTCTAAGATTTTACTCTCATACAATGTAATAATTATCTTCTTCCTCTGAATAAAATGGGGGTTTGTGTCAAAACTATGAATACATTACATATAATTTTTGAAAAATAGTTAAGAAGGACGTTCCTTGTTGAATGTTTAGTGTTTTTACGTAATATATTTTGTGCCGGGATGACCTGGTTGGTAGAGCATTGGACTCGCACTCCATAGGTTACGACTTCGAAACTCACCTAGCAAAGATTCCCCGAGTGTGTGGTGGCTGGCGCTCGTTAAATCTGTTCGTGGTCGCAAAGTCCTCCATGTTGATGATGTCGTGACCGCTTTTTACCACTCAAAGAGGGGTGCAGTAGCTTCTGAGGGTATGAACCCCTGAGCACCCGAGGGCAGAAGTCTGACTTCTAGCTCATATGAGGATGAAACACACACCCACACGCTTGCACAGCCCCTTTTTACAGGAGGGCACATTCACACATCTTACAGATAGAACACAGAAGAACAACCATGCCCGAACAGGGACTCGAGCACGGGACTCATAGAACACGAGGAAGTCGCGCTACCTCTGTGCCAGAAAGCCGGCGAAAGTCCTCCATGTCGAGAAAGCCGGCGAAAGTCCTCCATGAGAGAGTACCCCTGGGGGTGCTGGGTCAGAGATAAACGTTCTCTTGTCCGGGACTAAATTACGATCTCAGATGAATGAATGAATTAGCATGAATAAAATCCGCCCCTTAAAAAGGGTTGTGACGTGCGTGTAGTTAAGTCGTACTCTTGCCCCTAGATGGCGCTGCTTGTAAAAACGTGAGACATATCTTCGGCTTAAAAATCTGCTGGTGTATCAGTGGGGCTTATCCATGCCAAGTGCCATAAAATCAACAACAACGTAATATATCGTTTGGGTTTATGGGATGAAAACCTTGCATGTCGTTAATGCACAATTGTCCGAAAATCGAATTTATATCTTTTACTCTCGTTCTCCCATCAAGTCGAAACTAAAAATTGATAGAGAACTGTATTTGCATTCACAAGATCATTTACCGAATTTCATTTATCATTCTATTGTTACGAGTGGGCGAGCGCCGCGGAAGCACACCAAAGTTGGCGGCGTTTGGCCGCCAGCCGGGTTCGAAAGGAATAGTTTGGTAGCCTCTGGATCCGCTCACGGTGTTTTCCGAATTTTCACGTGCTTTTGAGTGCACGCTCGCTTGGCTATATAAGGGACGGATTGCCTTGGTTTCGGCAATTTCTTCTCGGAAGAGAAGCGTCTCGCTGGACTAGCGGATTACTTTTCTCGCTTGTTATTAGTGAGCTGTGTTTACGTTTGCTGTTAACGTTATATTATTGAGCTTGCTGTGATTTACTGTTTACTGTACTATACGATAGCTGTTTTGCAGCCTGTTTTTATCGCGCGTAAAGCTTGCATTCACGCTGTTATTGACTGTTGACTGCTGGATTGTTTTTATCTGAAGTTTTCCTTTCTCATGCCATCCTATAAATAGCACTAAATAAATTTGTTTGTGCTGTCCTCGAGTAAAGTCAATTCAACCGGAACCCGCTACGCTAAAAACGTAACACTATTTATTGTTGTATTTTTCAATTATCGCTCTTAAACGTTTGTGAAATTATAATCTGATAGAATTCATAAGAGATTTGGTTCGAAATTTGTTTGCATTCGTATTTTAGAGGCTTAAAACATATATCAAATTTTATCTTTCTGTTTTTTAATGTTTCCATAAGCAAAAGGGAGAGGGTAATAAATCATTTTTCTCTGATTCTGAGAAACATGTTAGCTTTTAATTAAATAAATTTAATTTAACAAGTATTTAAAATTACACTTTTACTGATGAGTTAAATAAATATCTTTTTTCTCTTGAGTCTTCTGTAACCTAATGGTGAAGCATTGACCTCTTAGGGCTCTAGATTCGAATCCTGATTAAAAAAATATCCACCTTGTATGTTTTACTAGAGCAGTTAAACCTGATGTCGTGGGCCAAGTGTCAACTCATTGAAGAAATGTACGTATTTAGTGAGAGGCTAGGGGCTCAAGAGCCGTCCTCATCATCTAACTAGTGGCAATCCAAAATTACGAGGTCCAAAAATATTTAAGGACAAAAGGGTCTCAAAAGGAAAATGAACACATTTAAACTTTTATTTCAATCACTTTCTAGAATTTAATCTATTCTATATAAACCATCGAGAACATATAATTAATTTTTATCAAATTCGCTACCAGATGCATCATAAGTACAAAATTTAAATTTAGTACAATTAATAAATCGTAATTAAAGACCTGTATTGTTGGAATATTGTGCAGTTCTCGAGAATACATGTTGACAGTTTTCTGATAGGAATAGAATTGTTTCTACAGTTTTGTAAGTTGTCTTAAGATATGTTAAAGAACACGTTTCTATTAGATGTTTCGTCTTCAATATCGAGTGAAAATTGAATTTGCGAATAAGTAATGATTCATTGGTCTTTTTGACTTGTCATTATAGTATCCCAATGAGTGGTAAATACCACTTTTTACCTATTTTAATTTACCAATTTGTACCAATATTAAAAAACAAGCTCATCAAATGGTAAGTATGAACTATTTACAAACAATCATCTTAACAAATCAAGATATATAAAGCAGTATTTTAAAAAGCTTAAAAAAATCTTCTATGCATATTTCAAAGCATCCTGTCGGAACATCATTTCTTGAACGGACAAGCAACACGTGCTCGTGCGAGTCAAATTGCATTTTTATTCATTTTGATTGTTTCATTTGAATGAGTCACTTTAGTATTGCAAACGATCCAAAACACTTTGTCTCGCATTCATTGTATTTAAAAAATATCACATTTCCTTTAAATTTCATTTCACATAATCGCGTGCTCAAAATGACATTTTTATAGGTTTTATTAACCGTAGTCATTAACTTATTTTTTTAAAAATCAGAGCTTTTTCAAATGCAATGTCAACGAGTTATTAAAAGATGATTTTTCGAAATGCTCTTGCAGATAATAAAACTTCAATCTTTCGCCAACGGATTTTTGTTGACTGCAAAAACCTCATCCCAAAAACATCATGTTCTGATATAATAAAAATTACTACATTAATTATTAATTAGTTATGAATATTGATACTACTCATGAATGAAAAGGAGAAATTATTCATTATTTATTCACAAATTCAATTTTGCACTCAATAATGGAGTCAAAACATCCACTAGAATCTTGTTCCTAAACTTATCTTAAGACACCCTACAAAACTGTCGAAACGTTCCATTCCTATCAGAAAGCTGTCAACATGAATTTCAATCCGAAGTCAGCTGGAGGGAATTTGCGAGCGCTTAACGGCAGTCTATTTCAACGGTTACAGTCTTGCCTTTCACCTACAAACTGCCGAATAAACCATTGGACGGAGAAGTGCTTCTATCGTTTCAAGGATTGCATTTCCCCAGGGATTACTCTGAATGAAGATGTAATCTGGCGACGCTAAGGGGTTTTCTAGAATGAGTCGAAGGTCATACTTTCCACCTGGACTCCTATTATGGTTGAATAAAAAGTGTCGAGTTCAAGTAGAGTTGTGTTTTTTTTAAATCATGACAGAGCATTATGTTGTTTTGGGGGTGAGGTATTTGGAGCCACTCACAGATATGTGTGGGCAATGAATTAAAATTTTATTTTCTGCTCGAGCATCTCAAAAGATCAGCTTTTAATAACACGTTGCCATTGTATTTACAAAAGCTCTGATTAAAAGAAAAATAAGTTAATGACTTCAGCCAATAAAACCTAGAAAAATGACATTTTGAGCACGCGATTACATTAAATGAAATTAATAGGAAATGTGATATTTTTTTATACAATTAATGCGAGACAAAAGTGTGTTTTTTAATCTTTAATACTAAAGTGACTCATACGATGAAACGATTAAAATGAATAAAAAATATAATTTAACTCGCACGAGCACGTGGTGCTTGGCCGTTCAAGAAGTGATGTTCTAAGATGATGCATTGAAATATGCATGGCAGATTTCATTTTAATCTTTTTAATAATTTTACTGGCTACCGGTATGTTCTTTGCTTTTTTATTCTGCTTGATTTTTAAAAAATGAATTAGACTCTTTCATTCTTTCCGTGTCAATTATAAAATTTCTTTTTCTGTAAAACATATGTAGCTTAATGAAAATATTTATTAAGGAATTAAGTTCAACGAATTACGTATAAACAAAGAAATATTTTTATTTGTCTTCAAAATAACCGTTCTGGTAGTAGAAATTTTACAGTATTTATTTAATTCCCTTTAAGAAAGATTTCACTTATTTATACCAACAAATGAAATATTTTTTAATGAAAATGTTAAACCTATGAATTTCGTGGATCGCTTTCAGCTTCTCTATTATTGTTTTTAAAGTAAGAGAGATTTACGACCTTTTTCTTTTCATTTAAAATTGCCTTGCATCTGGCTTTAAAAATATAATTTATTTTTCTGATGTCACTTCAAAAGTCTTTTAATTTTCTGAAAGCGTAATTTTTAAAAAAAAAAATCACTATTTAGATGCGTTGTTGGCAAATAAATTAAAATATTTTTTAACGAGAACTCTAGATTGATATTAAATGTTAAACGATAATAATATAATGTTATTAAAATCTACAATTGTAAAATTAAACACTCTAAACTGCGAAAAACGCTTGATATAATAGAAATTAAACTGTAACTATATCGCGTGATATTATAAGATTAATCGAAAATATTACTAACCCTTTGCACTCGGAAAAGTAATTTGATGCATAATTATTCAAAATAGGAGGGCTTGTATTATTGCTCCAAATTTGTGTGTGTGTGTGTGTGTGTGTGTGTGTGTGTGTGTGTGTGTGTGT
>JAOUZG010043272.1:1310658-1332534 GCA_026289955.1 Argiope argentata
TCATGCCAAAGAGTTTTGCTCTATACACTCTAGTAGACTTATCATGCTAAAGAGGTTTAGCTTAACATGTTTTCGACCGATTATTTTAATAGATTCTATTTATTTTTATAATTTTTGATAAATTTAAAATTAAACATAGTTAAATAATAGATTTTTCCGATTCATTTTGAAGTACTTTCAAATTAAAATAGAATTATAATTCAAAGAAAATTAGAAACTAATAGTCTGTATTGCGTTACTCCAACTGGTGTAAAAAATTCCCGCATTTTGAGTTGCCACAATTGGCTTTGAATCTTCGATTGGCTTTAAAAATTCAATGCTACTACAATTTTTAAATCAATCATTTATAGTAATTGTAATTGTGAGTCTGGGATGGTCTGGTTGGAATGGCGTTGGGTTCGCATACCTTGGTTTGCGAGTTCGAACAATATGTATAGAGAGGATAATGGAAATTGCCACGAAATTCGCATTCTATTTTGCCACTTAATATTGTGATTCTGTCGTATATTTTTACATATTTATGTTAATAATAATTTTTTAATAAAAAGTAATTAAAATAAAAAATTTCTTTGTTACCCTAATTAGGAATTGATTTAAAAAATTGTTTTTATATTGCTTGTTCTATATAACTTATTAGTTGAGATAAGTATATAACTTTTTAATGTGTCTGCTAGTACAGAGTAAAATTTCTCACAAACTGCATTTTTTATCTTTAATTTCATGTACGATCCATTGAGTAATGTAATTATATTAACTGAGAGCAATCTAAATTTGTGGTATAAACGAAATGTCTATGGATATCTATATTTATTTTGAATTTAACTTCAATTCGTTTCACTATCTTCTTATCTTTAATCTTCTTGCATGGATCACTAGGGATTTGGAAATTTCATAGAATTACCATAAGCTGCTTGGATAGATAAGAGAAGCTTTTCTGAAAACTCTGATCCACACAAAGGTTACCATCCGCAAAAGCCCTTGTATTTAGTCCCTGCGGGGTTAATTAAAAGCCTCGAGGTTTCATGAATTCGATTTAATTTTCTAGTATAACTAAATGGAATCTGTTTATTATACCAGTTCTCTGTAGTGATTACCTAACAAAAGGTCATTTGTTCTAGTCTCTGATTTCTCTTTATACGTTTAAATTTGAATTTTCAGTCATTTACAGACGAAAATACTCTTGTCTAATTAGAAGAATTAATTTTATTCCAGATGAGTTTATTTAAATTCTTCAATAACTTTTCCCAATATTCTTCTGAAAATAAATTATTCAGCAGCTCTTCTTAACCAAATTTGTGTTGTTTTTACATAAATTAAGATTTAAAACATATCAGTTTCTTTCCATGCATTAATTCAAATTCAGAATTATCAGGTTTTACTAGTTAATGATTTATACTACTTATTGTTTTGCTTATAACAGATTATAGTTATTTACGATTTTAGGAAAAAAATCCAATATTTATAGAAAAATGTTTTGATTTAAATTTATTTCGAATCTGGGATTTTCTGTTGGTAATCATTCAAAACTATCTATCTGCAGACTAGAGCTATTTATCAACAATAATTCTTTTTTTATATTATAGAGATTCTGAAGATTTATCAATAGAAATTTTCAAATTGAGAAAGGTTCCTATCTACAAATTAGATACACTTTATGTAATAGATATTTTCATTTCAGTTAATAATGAACATAATTTATGACATGTCATGTTGAATAACCTCATTTTATAAAATACGTATTGAATTTAAGATTAATTTTTCTCCAATTTGCAAATTTTATAGATCAGATACAAATTTATCTGTTTCCCAATATTTCTATTAACCACTTAACTGTTTTATTTTCTTTGCTCTCTAATAAGATGACACTATTTTGGGACTATTTTCTTATTTTGTTTCAAATGGAAATCCATTGAATACATGACCTATCTATGTATTCGAAGTAATGAATTATAATCATTATGAATGGTTTATTTTTAGCTTACAACTATCAAAATGCAATACATTGATACATGAAAGGCTGTTAAGTGGTTAAGAAAACAAGCTCTTTTTTTTGAAATATTCCATGTTTTGAATTGTTTTAGCTGTAAATTAAGTAAATAAATGCTGGAAGATTTAAAAATGAAGATGAACACCTCTTATTTAACTCGGAAATCGAAATTTTATAAGTTGAAAATCTTTTTCTGGCTCTTCAAACACGATCAAAACAAATCCGATTAATTTGTCTGAGTTTTTCAACAAATTGATTTTTTTTTTTTTTTTTTTGTGAAATAATATCCAAAACGCAAGTGAGTAAATATTTGTTTTGCGTATCACTGCCCAGGTAATTCATGATCTGAAATTAAAGAAAATAAAATCCTCTTGGTTCCCTTCCCAAATAAAATGAAAATGAAAAATTTAGAATGAGATAAATATTCAACAACTAGCCGCCTTTGGCGACCAGTCGGTTCGCCAGTATTAATGCTCGCAAAAATTTTCATATAATATTTTATGTAGCTGTGTCTCATAACAGGTTTTTCATCAAAATATTTTTAAACCAAACAAATTTTGATAATCATATATTTCATTTAGATTATTATTTAGTATTATTTTCTTCAGATGATCTGTTCACTGTACTACTCATCTTTCTCTTTCTATCCGAGCAATGATTGTCCCGGAATTGATATTTTACTTAAATGATGGAGGGAAAGGTTTAAAATTCTACGTTTTTATAGAATAATGAGATTCAAATCACTAAACAATAAAGACATAATTGGTTTTCAAGAGATGCGAAAAATTAACAACAGCTTGGAAAATGCCGCACACAGAGGAAATAATATTGAAACACACACATCCTTCTTTTCTTTTTTTTTCTTTTTTTTCTATCCTTTTTTTCTTCTCTAATTTTGTTTCTACAAACCCTATTTTCACTTTGTTATTATTTTTTTCTTCCCTGCCCAAATTTTTTTTGAGCAGGCATAGATTAAATATCCATACCGACTAATAATAAAAGCAGCTATTTTCTTTCTTTTTTAAACATCCCGTTATCTATGAATGAAAACCAACTGACTTCGCGTATTTCTTTCTAAACAAATCATAATTTATTACTTCCTGCTATCTTACTCAGTTGGTGTGGGGGAAGGAAATGTAGATTTTTGGCGGAAAAGTAAGAAAAGTGTCGTTTTAACTATTTCCCTCTCAGTTTTTTCATTTTTTCTCTCCATAAGAACCATCCTCGTGTCTTAACGAAAATATTAAAAAAAAATTAGCCGAATCGGCCGAGCAGTTCTCTAGTTTTGCGCTTAGCGACGCATTTCGAGAACCATTTTTATTAATATAGATTACTTCCCCGCAGGTGAATTTATTTGGTTTATCAATGCTCTCCCGTTTTTGTTGTGAAATAGTTTGAATAACAATCAAAGTGCACCAAACTCACGTACACGGTAAAAGTTTGACGGTTTGCAACATCAAACAGGTGATATTTTGTCTAGATGAAATTTAGTCTGAAATTAATCTTGTCTGTAGCTATTAAAATTGCAGTGTTTGATTCTCATACAATCCCTATTATCAATATATTTGTAGAAGCAAATATGATTTCCTCTTTATTTCAGAAAATTAATTCTTGATTTGAAAAAGAAATTCTATTGTAAATTTCTGCATCTATATATTTACAATAGCTAAGAACCTTTAAAAACCTGAATAGATTAAAACCCATCACATTCACGTATATAAAATAGGGAAATTATTGATTTTGCAATTCAAATGTAACAACACAATCTTCCTTAAAAAGAAAAAAAAATCAAAGTTTTATATGCATTTTCGAAAGAAATAAAAAAACAACCATCAAAATAGTATATGCATTTATTGATTTGAAGTTTGAGAAAGATTTCAAATCTTGATTGTTATTGACTTAATCTCTGTATTGCACGCAACGGAACCACATCTACACCCCCCTCGTGAAAGAAAAACTAAAATTTCGCTTTGAGCGCCAGCTTATTATAAACACAACATCGAGACACAATGAAATTCCCAGGTAACTATTGTAGTGTCTAGACATAGTGTAGTGAATTCGTTAAAGGAAACAAGACAAACGATATATCGACATCGACATGGGCGGAGACTTGCCAGGGGCTTATGGTTTATTTTTGAGAAAGAGATATTTGCAATAATAGTTCTTCGTTAATAATGTAGTCAATCGGGACTTTTTTGAGTCATATTTAGATTGACATGACCTTCTGAGTCGTAGATATGAACTTTAAATATGGGGACACCAGGGTAGGGAGACACCAATTTTAATTCAGAATTTTTATTATTTTTTGGTAATGATTAAATAGTTTATATTGTTACTTTTTTAGCGTAACAGGTTCGGATTGAATGGACTCTACTTGAGGACGGCACAAACAAATTTATTTACAGCTATTTACAAATATTTACAGGATAAATTGATGAAGTAAAACTTCAGATAAACACAATCCAGTAGTCAACAGTCACTTACAGCGTAAATGCAAGCCTTATGCACAATAAAAACAGCTATCGTATAGCACATAAACAGTAACAGCTCAATTATACAACGTTATCATCAAACGTAAACACAGCTCAGTAATACCAAGCGAGAAAAGTAATCCGCTAGTCCAGCGAAACGCTTCTCTTCCGAGAAGGATGCTCCTGCAAAGTTACGGCAACCCGCCCCTTATATAGCCGGGCGAGCGAGCACACGAAGCAACGTGGTGCACCGGTAACTGTCTGGGGGCTACTAGAATATTTCCCTCGCCAAATCAACTTGACTGGCGCGAAGCTCCTTGTGAAGCGTCGCCAACGTTTTCGCCTTAGGCACGCGTTCGCCCGCTTGTAACAATATGTATTCTAACGCATTTTTACACCCTGGGGCTGATATAAAATGGAATTAACGACAATCTGGTTAAAAAAATAAGTGATCAATATCGACTTGAATGAGCTAACTCCATCGATGTCGGCACCATATTCGTGGCAAGTTGGCATTACATATTTGTACTTTTCTTAATTTGACACTAAATATTCAATTAAAAAGAAAATTAAGATAAAAAGTAAAAATTGAAATCTGCTATGCATATTTCAATGTATCATATCATAACATGATTTCTTGAACGGCCAATCATTGAAAATGTTTTACTAAATTAAACAATCTAATCAACTTTTAAAAAGAATTTTTATAAATGTTTGAAGAAAACAAACAATGTTTCTAAAAAAATGGCAGGTTTTGAAAACGTCCGGATTTATCAAACAATTCAAACTATTTTTTAAAAAAGATTTGTATTCAAGTTTGAAGAAATCTTTTATAAAGGTAAAAAAAGCTGAGAAAAAAATCTCAACAAAAAGTGGCAAATTTGAGATTAAAATTGTCTTTATTTCGAAATTGCAGCTGTTTACCAACATTTTTGAGTCCTCTAGGGCCTATTTTTGAGAAAGTTGAAAATTAAAAAGCCTTTTTGTGGATATCCTCATCCCATTGAACCCTCATTGAAGCACCACGTGCTCGTGCGAGTATAATTATATTTTTATTCATTTTAATTGTTTTGTTGAATTAGTCACTTTAGAAACGATCCAAAACGCTTTGTCTCGCATTTTTTTTTAAAAAAATATCACATTTCCTATTTTCATTTCACGTGCTCAAATTTTATTTGTAATTTTTAAAAAATTTTTAAATTTACTTTATTGTAGTTTATTTATTTATTGCCTATTTTTTAACCATGTTTTATTCTCCTGATATCCAAATCGTTTTCATTGTTTATCCAGCATTTAATAGTAGGTTTTTTTCCCATTGTTGAAAGCTAAGGAAATAGAATTTAATTATAAATGCACAGTTTACGAGACAAATTTAAAAACATTTCAGTTACATTATGTTAAAAACTAGCTGACCGTTGAACCTTAAATTTAAGTTTTTAACCCATTCGCTGCCAAGCCTAAATTGTATGAGGTTATTCCCATTGCCATTTCTGTTTTGAGTGTTATTGTTTATCCAAGTTTTATTATTTCAAAATGAATACACATATTTTGTCATAAATAATCTTTTACACGTATAAAAATCAAACACGAGTTTTCTCGTGGTTGGCAGTGGGAATAACCTCATACAATTTAGGCTTGTCAGAGAATGGGTTAAATAAAGTAGAATTTTTGTAAAAACAATATATTTGTAGCTTTTTTTCAAGTTTTTAAACTTGTATATTTATGTTTGTGACAATAAGAAGTTTGCAAGTTTGACAAGTTGTACGTTATAATATATTGAAAGTATCACGAGTATATTCGTGCTGGGAATGGGTAACACCCTGCCAACCACGAGTATATTCGTGGTTGATAGCGAATGTGTTTGCATCCGTATGAAGCCATGAGACAAATAGCCATTAAATAAATTTTAAACCCATAATAAACATCTTTAAGCAATGCAATTTAAATAGCAATTTTAATATCTAGCAGTTTGAAGGAGTCACGGCATTAAATTTAATTTTAAAAATATTTGCACTATAACCAATTTTTCTAGCAGACCAATTGATAACCAAATGTGATTACTTTATATTTTAGAGAAAAGATTTCCATCTTTTAGAGGAATAAACAAATATAAAAGAATCTAAACCAAATTGTTTGAAAATAGACCTTAACAATTTCCAGTGAGTCACAAAATAAATGAACAAAATTCAAAGCGAAATAAAATCAACATTGCTTGGAAACTTCGCGACGAACTTGAACTCCATTGGCGCCATAACAATCGATGAGTCAGAAAACTCATTCATAGAGCCAATACATCATTCTTTCTAAAGATAAATGATTTGCTGTTTGTTTTTCGTCCTGCTGATGCCATTTAGTCATCGGTTCCACAGTGCGTGTAGTAATAACAATTGTTGCATAAGCGACATTAGATGGCAATTTGAAGAATCGGAATCCTCGAGGTTAAAGAACTTAAAATAGGACATTTTGATGCATTTACATAAACCAAAATAAAGTTGTCGATAAATTAAAGTTTAATTAATGGATTTCGTTAAAAATGTGACCGTAATCTACAAATACGGTTACAGACCTAGCTCAAAGCATTTTCGATTATAGAAATTGTAACAAAACATAACTTTTTAAAATAGAACATTTTTCTGTATTTACATAAGACAAAATAAAGTTGTCGATAAATCATAGTTTAAAGAATGGATTTCGTTAAAAATTTGGCTGTAGTCTGCGAATTTGGTTACAGACCTAGCTCAAAGTATTTTTGATTTATCTTGTTTATAGAAATTATAACAAATCATGTTTTTAAAATAGAACATTTTGATGCATTTACATAAGTCAAAATAAAGTTGTCGATAAATCATAGTTAAATGAAAGGATTTTGTTAAAAATTTGACCGTAATCTACAAATATGGTTAGAGGCCTTGCTCAAAGCATTTTTAATTTATCGTGTTTATAGAAATTATAACAAAACATAAGTTTTTAAAACTTAGGCAGGTATAAAACGTAAAAATCTGGTATAAAATAAATACAAGTCGGATGATTTCAATAGTGGTTGTCACAAATCCTCCTCATAATATAAAAACATATAGAAAAAACATGTTATTATATGACGTATTGTTGTTTCTATTCATAGTAAAAACCATTCATATGATTTTTAATAAATCACATAGATCAGTCATTTCCAATGAAAGCACCCGTTGTAGCTTGGAGAATAACTAGGCGGTATTCAAATCCTCGTCACATATTATCCAACATCTTTCCTGTGCTACTAGACACAGCATGTGATTCAAATTTTGAAAGTATCGATATCACCAACTGATTTTGCAAATCTTCTGTTTTTTATGTTACCCCAAAATTGATTTTGAAGAGTTACATTGAAACCTAGATTTGAATTCAAGAAATCAAAGATCACATAGAACTTTCTTCCTTTCTTGGAACCTTCGTTTACGTCATTTTAATGGCAATCGAATTAATATCGTTTTAATTACGCTGTCTAGTGGCTGTGTGCAAAATCAAAATTTTGCAGTATTGAGTTCAATGTTTATTTGTAAAATTTTTTTATAGTAATTGAAAATCTTAGAGGCCATTTATTTTCTTTTCATAGTCTTTATACGAGAATATAAATATATCAAACTTTCCAAGGAATATGAATTATTTAACGTGTGATTTAACGAAATATTTGTTTTTGAAGAGAATTTAGCATTTTTACTAAATCTATCGTATCATTCCTCGGCGAGTTATTTGGCGATTAATTCCTTGCATATCGTTAATAGTATCATAGAATCGAATTTGTGTATTAGATGTGTTTCTGCCAACCGCAAGAAACAAAAAAAATTGACCACAAAACTGCACTTGTAGTCACAAACTCCCAAATCAGATTTTATATACTTGTTGTACATAAAATCCCTATCTATTTTTGGGATTTTAAGGTTGAAAAATTTTTAAATTGCAGAAATAGAATAATGATAAATATAGAAGAACTTATCCTGTTTGTAAAACTCCGTATCCGGGGAAACAAGCGTAATGTGATTAGAGATAGATTTCAAGAACGATTCAACAGGCCCGGTGACACAGATAAAGCTATTCGTGAATTACTCAACAAATGCAACAGAACGGGCTCACTTCATGATGAATAAAGATCTGGTCGTCCCACTACACCACAACAAAGCGTTGGGTTAATCCGTGAACTTTTCGAAGATGATGCACACCACTGGATTTTTTCGCTTGAGGCTTCATCAAATCTCTCGTGTATCGCCAAAGAATTGAAAATTGGCGAGATTTGAGAAACCGCATCTCACAAGTAGTGACATAAATTACTTCCCAAATGCTAGAAGATGTTATACGTGAAGCAGCAGACCGTTTTGAGATGTACAGGGATATCGATGGTGCTCATGTGGAAACAAATTAGTTTACTTTTGACCATGTTTGGGGCAATCAGAAGAAAAAATGTATCAGTTGCACTTTAAATTATTCCTTTAACAATATCCAATTGAAGTTTTGTTTTATTTTAACCCTTTCTATAAAGTAGATAGGAGCTTTATGTACATCCTGTATTTAAACCACTGCGGTTTTGAGTTACCGCGTTTATATGTTTCTGAACGAGCAGACTGACAATTGTCAATCCTTTGATGGATTTAGCACAAAATTTGATAGTTGTCTTCAGACGTTGAATCTGTGTGCCAAATTTTATCTAATTATCTCATAGTTACATAGATATATTGAAACAGGCGGACAGATCAACTTCCTCGGATTACATCTTGTACAAAATTTTATAAAAATCTAAACATTTGACATTAATACCGTATGTTAAATTTCATCTATCTAACTAAAAGATTTTTCAAGATATCTTTTTATCCAGACAGACAGACAAATAAACAGACATTTTTCAAAAATGATTTTTTTAAACCCTGAAAGATCTAAAATATGGAGATTAAAATTCATGGAATTTGTTGAATTTTTTGAAGATTACTATATTTTCTGCGAACTAAGTAAACGAAGAAGTAAAAATAATGCTATATTCAATAATTATGCAATAAAAAACAATTCTCTATAAATTATAAATTTGTAAAACCTTCTTAACTCTTTACCTCATATAGGCCCATATATGGTATTGCAGTTATGATTCAATTTTATTTCCAAATTCAGCTCTATAAAATAATTCAAACTATTTTAATCCATCAAATATATGTTTAGCAATAATAAAACACAAACATTCCCTATGCTTTTATGACATTTCGAAATAACCTCAATTTTGCAAGTGGGTGAAAAAGCAGAATCGAAGTGTGAGTGATTCCTTTTCAAAAACGACAAGAGAGGAAAAAAATAAGTACTTTTTGCCAAAAAATATTTTTATGGAGTCGATATAATTGTCTTTCTCGACGGGTAATTTTTTCCGCTTTTCAATTATAATGGTCTTTGTCAGTGCATACGAGCCTATATGTGGTTCTGTAAAAAAACTAAAATATAAAACCTTTTCATTATTTTTCTTTTTATCTGTCTTATTGATAATTAAATAAAGCTATTTCCGCCGTGAAACAATTTTATCCAACGCTTAATTAATTCATGCAGTACAGGGTTGACAATAATTTTAGATGCATCGGCAATTTTGGTATATAAAGGATTTATATTTTATTTTGCCATTATAGAGAACCGAAGGGAAATTGTGCCCATCGATTCTTTTGGAAATGTTCGTTAACGCTGCTTGATTACTCTTTCGTTGGCTGAAAAGGCTGAAGGTAATTCTTGTGACTATAGAAATACTTTCTGTGCTTAAACAATGTTTACAGTGATTAGTTAGGGGTGAGCATGAGATAATCTATTGTGAAGTGTTACCCTTTTGAGATGACACCGCACTATAAACGATGTTTGACAGTTTTCTGAAGTATATCAGGATTATCAGCTGTCTTTTGGTTTGTCTTGAGATACAATTTTGGGGAAAACTGTTAACGGTGTTTTTATTTGAGTCAAAACTTCAATTGTGGTAAATGGTAAGTTTCTTGGAGGTTCATGTATGGGTTTCATATGACTAACACTTACAATTATTAAATAAATTAATACCGAAATTATTGTTAAAATATTCGAAAATGGAGTTTTGAATTCATTTTTATTTTTTTCAAATAACGTAACCACTCTCAATTTTTTTTATATTGTTACGTTTTTAGCGTAGCGGGTTCGTATTGAATGGACTTTATTTGAGGACAGCACAAACAAATTTATTTACAGCTATTTACAGAATGACACGATAAAGTAAAACTTCAGATAAACACAATCCAGCAATCAATAGTCACTAACAGCGTAAATGCAAGCCTTACGCACAATAGAAATAGACTGCAAAACATATATCGTTTAACACAGCAAACAATAAATCGCAGCGAGCTCAGTAATACAACGTTAACAGCAAATGTAAACACAGCTCACTAATAACAATCAAGAAAAGTAATCCGTTAGTCCAGCGAGATGCTTCTCTTCCGAAAAGGAAATAAACTAACTAGCTCACTAAGGCAATTCGTCCCTTACATAGCCCAGCTAGCGAGCGCGTGAAAACACGTGGAAGAAACGCGCCGCATCATGAAGGATCCCGCGGCTATTCTTTTCGCCAAACCAAACCGGCTGGCGCGAAACTCCTCTCCAAACGCCGCCAACCTCGGTGAGCTCCTGCGGTGCTCGCACGCTCGTAACAATATAATAAAAATGGATAGTGATAATTTTTTTCGATAATACCATTGTTATTATAATGGTTTGAAGAAATTGATGCAATATAGATCATACAAAAATAATTTTATTAATATGTGAAAAATATATTTCTCTATTATTATATCCGACGAACTGCTCAATGCATTTTTCTCACTCTCTGATAGCAGTCGCAGAATTTTCGAAGGCCTTTGTAAAACTGCACCATCGGATGATGCACTTGATGCATTATCTACATTTAAAGCCATGTTTTCAAGGGCTAATAAAAAAATTGAATGAAAGACATAAAATGTAAAAACTTGTATAGAGTGAAAAAAATATAACAAACGCACTTACTCGTTCGTAGAACGCACTGAACAAGACTAAAGAATGAGAGTGATCACTTAGCAACCGAAGTACGATTGTTTGAAAAAAGGACAATCGTAAGAATTGCCTACAGCACCGTAGGGGTCGCCAATGACCCTCACCACGAAAACTGTTTCAAGCATGACTTTATAACTCATTTTATCTGAACCATAATGAAAAGTTAAAATCGGTGCCTGGGGTTAACCATGGAAAATGCATTCGCCAGTCAGTGTGCTAACAAAGGATTATCAAATTTTGTTGGAAGGTGGAATGTGAACGAGGGGAATTAAATAATATAAATTTTGATTTTTTTCCCCCATTATAACTTCCTCAAACCCCTTTTTTGACCGACTCATACGTTCGCCATATTAAAATAGTAAAACTTCATCCTAATTATACTACTTTATCGTTATACAAATTTCTGAAATTTTGAAAGTTTTTGAAATCATATTTTCTATAAAATATAAACCGTTTTCATCCGGTTTTCTTTCACTGTTGAATACCTAAGAAAATGGGTTCTGCTAATTACATGTGTAACTTTTTAAGGAATTAAAAAATGAAATTACCTTAAAAATTTTAATTGTACAATCTACAAGAAACAATCAAAAGTGACAACACATTTCCATCCACTTTTGAACTACTTTGGAAGTTTCAAGTGAATATCACATGGGAAGTTAGTTTAAATCCGATTATAAATTTTTATCACCGAAATGACTCGTAGACAAAATAAAATTGCTGTTAGGAGCCATTAAATCACAAAACGCTTTTTTGCCGCAAAGCGTTCCACAATTTTGGACACTAATATATATTTTAAAATAAATGCTAAACGAATTTTTCAGGATTGGGCTTCTCTATATTCTACCTTTTATATCATTTTTTGAGGCAATGAACTATCAGCATTGTGACAGCACTATTAATTTTGGTTCATTATGTAACTTAAAATATTTTTTATGCTTACAAATTTAAATTTTTATCAAAAATACATACTTTTTAAACACTTAAAAAGAGTAAATTAAAATAATTTTAAACAAAAATCAATATTTTCCCTAAGATTTATAGGGCAACAAACATTTTAAAATGAACGCCAACTGAAGAAGTTTTACTTAGAGCTCAAAATTTTTTAAACAGATACGGATAAAAGTATGCTAATCTTTTCATTAAATGTCATTTACAAAAAATTGCTAATTTTAAATATTTTGTTTAAAAGCTTCAAGCAACTGTCAGTTATTTTTTCACTTGCCACTCTTCGCTGAAACGTTTATTGTTGCTGACACGCCATTTGCATCTCTATTCTTCTGTTGTGCGTCTCCTGTTTTACTTTATCGATCCAGCAAATGTCCCGGCAAATTAGAGCGATTTGGTGTCTTTTCGGAAACGCCCGAGGCGATTAAAAGGCGGAATTTACTCTGCATTCTAAGCGGTGTATTTGTTAGTCGCTCTGTGATTAAAATAAATCGCAACCTTTTACCTTTATGTTGAGAGAGCATTGATTTTCTTCTTCAGCTTTTGTGAAATAAACACAGCTTAGATTTTGTGCCTCTATTCTCCAACTGTTTAAAGCACATAGATTCCTTCATTTTATCATATGAGAACATGAAGTTATTTCGATTAGAACAGTGTTTCCAAACGTGGGGCCCACGTTCCTTAGGGGAAGTAGGTCTTGCAGAGGAGCTATTTGAAAATGAACAAGATGCAACTTTAACCCTTTAACTCCAGACCATTTAAATGCAATGCTAGATATCGGTGCCAAATTTTACGAAAAAAAGCAAATTTTTAAATAATAATTAGTAAATGTAATCAAATTAATATAAAAAATCAGTATTAAAATTATTTGGAATTTTAATTTCAGTTTTTCCTTATATGTTTTGAAATTTTACTTACTGTGTTTTAAAATTTTACTTACATTATTACTAAAACAATTTTATAGTGATTTATTCCTAGAATCCATCATTTATGATTCTTAAGTGAGTAAATCAATTTGTTAATTTTAAGCATTATGTATGTTACATGGGGGGGATGTGAAAACTTTAGAAAGGTTAAAATGGGGCATGGCACAAAAAAGGTGGGGAAACACTAGATTAGGAGGTTTTGGTGTCTCCGAAATTTGAAAGCAAGAAATATTCGTTTTTTATAATGTTCAAATACGTTGTTATAACTTTCAAATAGTATCAAAGTTAGTATCTTTTCTATAAAATGACGTCATCTTCCGGTTTTGTTTACGATTTCTTACTTTTAAATAATTAATCTTGCGCTCATAAGATTATCGCTTCGGATTTTTGATTTTGATTTTTTTTTCGGTTTTAACTATCGCAATTTTGTAAGACGCTACTTAGATTTATACTTTAACGATATTATTAGCGCATTCTTTCTAATTGTAATTTTTTGTAAAACTTTAGAATGGTTAAAAAGGGGCATGGCACAAAAAAAAGGTTTGGAAACACTGGATTAGGAAGTTTTGGTGTCTCCGAAATTTGAAGACAAGAAATATTCGTTTTTTTCACTGTTAGATAACGAGTCACCGCCATGGCATTTAAAGTTTGTTTTGCCAGTATTGTTTGAGATACTTAATTAAATTTATTATCAATTGCTTTTTGTTTGTCTTTTCTATGAAATGACGTCATCTTCGAGTTTGTTTATGATTTCTTACTTTTAAATAATTAATATCGCGCTCATAAGATTATCTTAATTTTGTAAAAAGCGACCTATATATATTCTTTAACGATATTATTAGCGCATTCATACTAATTGTATTTTCCAAAATACTGTAAATATTTCATGTTGTACACATTCCTTTCAATATTCTTGATTAAATTCCATTTTTTCTGTATTTATTGATTTTTTTCCTATTTATCCGTTAATTTGCTGTAGCGTAATTGAAACCTTACAATTATAAACGCTACTGCAGCTGACAAACTATTTTTTAGCAAACATTATTTTTAACATAACTATGATTATACGGTTTGATTACATTTTACAATTCGACCAGACCGCCAGTTCTCATGCATACGCATCAAAATTTCAAGCGTACGAAGTGTGTGAGTCTCTCTAAGTGTGTGTGTGTAATGATTTTTATAAACTTTCATTTTCTATTTTTCTAGTTGGCAAACTAAATCTTCGAGTTTGAACGATTTTGAGATGAAATAACAGCTACTATGTCGTACTTCTACATCAATCTTTTAAAAGCGCCTCTGTTATGAAGAATTATACGTAATAATAAATCCATACTGACAAACTTTTTCAAAAGCATCTGTTGTGAAGAAGTATATGCTATAATAAAATAATACTGGTAAAATCAGATCAAACTTTTTAAACGTATCTTCTTTCAAAGAAACGTTCATAATAATAATGTTATACTAGAAGAAGCAAATAAAAAATTCTCCAGCTGATAATTACTAGCAGCCTATAATCTTTATTAGTTGGCTTTAAATTTCGGAGACCAAAACAAAACCATGTTCTCACATGATAAAAAAAATCATCGCTTCTTATTTATGGCTATATACTTCTACTTTTTGTTTGCAGTGTGGTATGTGGAAAATACGTCCGAGAAATTATAATGAATCCACACGCTTCATGTCTTTTTAGGAAAATTTTTGTTCTATGACTGTCTGTTTGTGGATACAAAACACAAATTAAAAGAAGAGCACGCTAGATGTATGTTTCCGTGTGGCTTGATTAGTCTTGATACTTAATTTGCTGGATAGTGAATTTTTCATGATTCAATTTAGAAGGAAGAATTTCAGCCTATCATGCTAATTAGAGCATATCAGAAAATGCTGGCATAAATGTATGTCCAAAGAAGGTGACCTTTTTACTATAACATTAAACATTCACAGTAGCATGCGAATGAAAATGTTTGTCGATCAATAAAAAGTATCTTGTTTTCTCTTAATAATAGAAAATATTGATATAAAATGAATTTTGACATCCAGACAAGTTTAGCAATTTAAATTTGTTTATTATTAGTAAATAAATTCTTTAAAAAATTTTCTAAAGATTTATTAAAATTATTAAAAAATATTTAAGAACAAAATTTTGTTATCATAAAAAAAAAATTCTGAAATCATCGAGGAAACTTTAAAATTCTGATTTTTTTTGCTTGAAAATTTCCCCAAAAAATCCTTTTTGAAAGAGCACCTACATGACAAATTTGGTAATTCTACGTTCAAGCTATAGATTATTTTAAAAAGATTTTTTATCATGCTTAATTAGATTTAATCATGTTTAATTAGATATACAAACATTTAATCCTGTTTAATTAGATGAACAAAAATAAGTTCCCATTAAAAAATTTATTTAAAAAAAAATTCCGAAATTATAGAGGAAACTTTAAAATTCTGATTATTATTATTATTATTTGAAAATCTAATTTTAAAAACTTCCTTTCTGGGAGATAACCTACATGATATATTTGATAATTCAACGTTCAACGTATAGAGTATTTTTGAGAGATTATTTAATCACGTTGGAAATTGAACGTGCGGGAGATATCTCACCAATTTTTCTTGCATGTTCCTAAACCCTGCCACGCCTTGCATGACATCAGTGTAAAATAGTTACGAAATATTACTTTTCGGTATGAATTTAGCATTCTTACGTAATTTATCATGTCATCTTTGGCGAGTTATTTGGCGATTAATAACTGGGTTGCTATTGATCGAAACTTGTGGTGGAATGTAGTGTAAAAAATTCTAAAGTTCGGTTCAGTGTTGCAAGTAAACGGCTCGGGAAAGAAAAGAGATCATATCATTAACACAGACATTTATTTGAGACTCGCACACACACATGACGACACAATACAAATATTCAAGTTTAACTGCTTTTAAACTTTCAAAAAGGGGAATCCAAAAAGGAACTTATAGTTCCGCGAAAGTTTGGCGGTTTTCGCCATCGCCATTTAGAATTCAAAAGAGAAGATAAAAAACGTAACTGCTGCAAACTGTGTTTTAAGCGAGTTTTCCTCATATGATTGGAATATACATCTGACGTGAATTACACTTGTAGTTACAGAACTTTATGCAACATTTGACATACGAGGGCAAATCAAAAAGTCTTTGCGCCTATTTTTTATTCGCCAAAAACTGGTACATACAGATATTTACAAGTATACGTAGTGTACTATGTAACTTACATCATTTCACCACATAGTCGCCACATCGGTCCAGACATTTGTCCCATCGCAGAACTAAATTAGAGATCCCCCTGTCTTAGAATTCTTCCAGCTGCCTGTGGAACCACCGTCGGACCGCGTTCTTGGCTTCTTCGTCACATTTGAATCTCTGTCCTGCCAGAAACTTCTTCAGTGGATCGAAAACATGAAAATCACTAGGGGCAAGGTCTGGAGTATAAGGTGGGAGTTCCAGATTCTCCCAGTGAACGCTCATTCTCTTGCAAGACTTCACCACCTTTTTGGAACTCACGACACCTGCATTGAGCATTTCTCAAAGAGAGATACTTTCATCTGTACGTTTGGTGCATTTCCCTGTGAATTGCTATTGGCGTTTGTCCCTTGCTCCTTAGAAAGCGAATAACACTTCGCTGCTCATAAGCTGTGGACGTCTGAAGAACAACCGCCATCTTAAATGACTGATAGCAGCGCCGCTCATCGGAGCAAAAGGCAGATACGGCTGGTACGGTTCAAGGAACGCTCACTGCTGGGAATGTATATGTTCGCTTTGTATTCACAGCCGTATTTTGGCTTTAAAAAATAGGCGCAAAGACTTTTTGAATTTCCCTCGTATTTTAGTTACCTTTTTGATTCATTGTCTTTACTTTTTTTCTAACAGTAGAGACCTAAAGATGGTCTACCCCTTTCTAGATTTAGGGCAAAATTTGATATGTTACAGATGTTAAATATGTGTACCAAAGTTTATTCCTCCAATTCTCATCATTTTCTGTTTCGTTTCAACTTTTATTCGGACGTACAGATATTTCCTGGAAGTAATATGCATAAAATTTGACAAAACTCCGTGTAAGAATTGTATACCGATTCTTCTAACTCAAAGTGTCATAGACAGATAGACTGGCATTTATTAAAAATGTGTTTTTCGAAATCAGGGAGGTGCAAAACCCGAAGATTCAGCAAAACACTTAGTTCGAATTTTTCTACGATTGTTTTACTTTCTTTTTACTGTGAATACGAGGAAATAAAAACATGACTGTCAAGAAACCCAATAACGTTAAAAATGTCCATTAACTTCTACTCCCAATTATTTTGGAACGTTATTTGACCACAAATTACCTTGTTTCTTTTTACAACAAAGTTATTGCTATGCCAAAATATATGTCAGTTTCAGAATACTATCATCTTAAAACTAGTTAATCATTACACTTCAACACCCAAATATTCTGATCCTAAACGCATTACCATATTCAAAATGAATTACCCATTTTCTTTCCAAATATTCTTAAGTATCATTTGAATCGCAAGATAGTGCTTCAATTTATGCCAAAGAATCCTGTTATGCCAGAATGTTTATCAGCCAAAAAACATTATCATGCAAATAAAAACCGTTTAATGGTTTGTTTTTTTAAATTTTCTAAAACGCCATTTAAATTACAAAACTGAGTTTTGCATTATGCCAAAAAGTTCTTGTTATGCCAACTCAAAAGCATTATCATATTAATAAAAAGTTACTCATTACCTTTCTATTTCAAAACATTCTGGGGCAGCATTTGAGCTACATTATACCTTGATAGGTTTTATAACAAAACACACCTGTTGCCCATATCCATTTAAGAAAATTGATTGAACATTTTTCGGCATAGTTATAAGAATTAGAGTCGAGATGGCCTGTTTGGTAGAGCATTGGACGTATACTCCTTAGGTTATGAGTTCGAAACTCACCGGCCAAAAGATTCCCCGAGTGTATGGCGACTGGCTCTCATTAAATCTGTTCGTGGTGGCAAAGTACTCCATATCGAGAGTAATATAACAGGGGGTACTCGGTCAGAGGTGATCGCTCTATGTTCCAGGTCTAAATTACGATCTGAGATGAGTGAATGAATTTGCATGAATATAATCTACCCCATAAAAAGGGTTGTGACGTGTGGGTAGCTAAGCCGTACTCTTTGCCCTAGATGGCGCTACTTGTAAAAACAAAGAGACGTATTTCTTTGGCTTAAAATCTGCCGATCGTATCAGCGTAGGGTTGTCCACGGCAAGTCCCATTAGTCACAACAACAAAAGAATTAAATAAATACCTTTGGAGATGAAATTCTTTGCGTGTCGAACTATTTTTAAAGGTTCTACCAAGGACGAATATTCATGAACAAATTACCATGGAAGGAGGAAATCCTGTGAAAATAAAATCTGAAAATGGCTCAATCAGAAAAAAGTTAACAGAATCTTCGCGCGTAACCGAAAGCAATTTATCAGCAGTTAGAGACAGCTATTCTTCTTTCAACCGAATGGCAGAAGGTGATTTCCAATTCCCAGTAATGGCGATAGTCATTAGCTAGGCATAGGTAATTGAGGGCCCGGATGTGCTTGAAATTAGATACATATTGGATAAACCAGCGAATGAAGAAATATCTAAAAAATTATTTTCACCGATGAAATAAAATAAATGAAAAATGGAACTATCAGAATATGTTCTTAATGTTTTAAGATGGTATTTTTTCCATTTATAACGAACATTAAGAAAACTCATTCTAATATTCCTCGATTTTACAATCATTAGATTTTCATGAAGCGTTAATTTAGTTGAAGAACTCTTAAAGAATTCTAGATAGTTATCAAATGGGTATCTTGTGTAAAATTATAGGAGAAAATCGGCCTTTGTTATTTTATGGTTATTTCTTTGGAAGTTTCATAAAACTCTCTTTAAAGTTTCTTTTTCTTTCACTTAAAATAGTTACATCTCTCTCTCTCTCTCTCTCTCTCTCTCTCTCTCTCTCTCTCTCTCTCTCTCTCTTCACTGAAATTATTTTTATTCAGAAATATTTTAATATGGTCTTGTGAACGTGAGTAATCTTTTTGTCATTTTATAAAAAAAATGCAAAAAATACCTTTTTTTAAAAAATAAAACTAAATATTAAATTCATTCATGAAATGCTTTTGTTTTTGTGCGATGTTTGCGCTCTTTCTCTCTATTTCTTTATCTTAGAAATATTAAATCCAATATTTATGTTTACTTTTTGATATTTATGGACCTGGTTTATTTGACGATTTTCAGATATCAACACCCATTTTATATAAGATACCGATTTATCACCAAATTGCTACTTTCGACATAAGGCATACTTATTGTGACGATTTATTCGTGAGGAATTCAGTTGGCCTGTCCTTGATTCTTTTGGCGATTTATTTTGAAGGTCATGCATACCAACAAGTATATTAGTGAGTCGGCTTTGTGTTTCCATTATAGAATCTCAATTCAATGAACTTTCCCTTATATTTCAAAATAAAATCATTATGTTCAATTGATGAATTTTTACGTTCTTTATCTTAACTCTTGTAATACCATGTTTATATTCTGAAATACTTAAGTTAGAAACTGAAATATTTATCGGTATATTTTTACTTATCCTTTTTTAGGAAATTCGGAAACTTTTACTACAAAATATTTTACTAAATGTAAGCAAATCACGCATTTGATACAGGGATTTATTACAGTAAGCATTTGTTGTTGTTCTCGTGTTCCACTTTACAACGGAAGGCGGAGTGCAGTTGCTTTTGAAGGTATAGACCCCTGAGAACCCGAGGGCAGATGCCTGACTTCTAGCTCACATACGTCACAAACCCTTTTTGCGGTGCGGACTTCATTCATTCATCCACAGATCGTAAATTAGATCTGAAACAGAGAACGATCATCTCTGACCCAGTACCCCAAGTGGTATTACTCTCAACATGGATGGATTTGTGCCCACAATAGATTTAATGTTAGCCAGTACACCACACACACGGTGAGTCATTGGCTGGCGGGTTCAAACTCACAATCCAACGCCCTACCAATCTTGTTACCCCATCCCACTGTAACAATTTGATACTGTAAATTTTATTTTGTTCAGAACAAATAAATAGTCCTTAGTTTTATGAGGAAATATGAAGAGGGAGGGAAATTGAGTACTTATATCGTCTTCGTACAACGGCTTAGTAACTTTCTGGCGGCGGATTTAAATTTTTCGATGAAGATCAACGGATTACACCATTGCCGGATTACCATAATTGGCGATTTAGCAACTAATTGGCGACGACTTCAAATGTGGTGATAAAGTTGGATGGTATAATACAGAAGTTCCGGAAATTGTGTGTCTTCAGAGCGCTTCATATATATGAGTACCTAGTATAACATGAATTTGAAAAGGAGGTCAAGAGTCATCCTCATTATTTGATCATAGTTCAAAATAACTGCATCTATCTCGAAATAGTATTTTCAAGTGCCGCTTTAAAACGGAGAGTCAATATCGCTGAAACGGAAACTAAATTAATTTTTTAGCTTGAAAGTCGAATTAGGAAGCATGTCCCCTAGGACGTATTAACCCTTTCATAGATCCTTTATTTCTCTTTTGACTTTCTCTTTTCTTTTAAAGATTTTTTTTAATAATTGAAAAGTAGTATTTAAGGAAATATATTTCTTTAGCTGAACTTTACTTAAACTTAAACTCTGCTCCAATGGCACCTCGGAATAGATGCACATGGGGAAAGATCATCTTTTTACAACCGTGGAGGACAGTTCAACCGTTCAGCATAATGCCTCCCCAGACGACAACTCCATTACCATCGTAGCGGTCTCTTTCCGTGACGTTACTGGGATGAAACCATGTCCCGACCTCTCTTCAAATCAACTGGCATAGAGAATCGCTTGTAACACTGAAACGACTCTCATCCATAAAGAGGACACGACTCCATTGATGAGATGTCCAATTTTTGCGCTCCTTGCACCACTCTAAACGGTGCCACCGATGGCCAACTTTCAAAAGGATACTGCGTTCAGGGCGGTGGGCAAATATGCCCCCTTTGTGAAGGCGTCTGGGCACAATAAACTGCGATGCTTGTCCACCCCCTTTCTGTACACAGTAGCTCTTGCTGACTGGTTTGAGGCTCTTTTCGCCAGCAGGACGATATGTCGGTCATCCATTTCAGTTATTTTCCTGAGATGGACATCATTAGCCTTTTTAACAGTTGTAACTATGGTTTAGAAGGCTTTCCAAGCTCGCGAAACGACACTTTTGTTGGTTCCGAACTTTTCAATCAGGCTATACCGACCTAACAATTACAACTACGATATAAAAAAGCTACTATAAAGGCGAGAAAATTATTTTTTTTATCAATTAATAAAAAATTAATGAATTAATATTTGAAAAAAATGTTATAACATAAATTGTCATCCACTACAAGTTTTTAAAAAATTTACTTGAACCTGATTGGATGAATAGAAAGTATTTTATTAACGA
>JAOUZG010043272.1:1332634-1345781 GCA_026289955.1 Argiope argentata
ATATAACGAGAGAGAGAGGGAGCTAATAGTAGGAATTGAAAAAGCATATGGTTTGGCTTGTTTTGTATTTTAAAAATCAAACATTTCAATGACATTTGATAATCGATAGATTTGAATTTTGCCTTTGTGAATTTTAACAAATGATAAAAATTACTAATTACTAGAGGAATACAATATTTTACATAAATATGAGTTCATCAATGACGTATATCTTAGTCTCATGACTGGATGAGTGCACTGTGGTGATTGCTATACATATAAGTCAGATAACATCCCTCGGACCGAAGTGCACTTTTGGCCCAACGGATTTGTTACCGACTATTAACCATAAGATTGGGAGTTCGGGCCTAGCGCCATCCGCTACACCTAAAATGGTGAACCAGACGACCGACCTTGGATAAACGCAACCTTCGCACATAGCTTCGTTCTACTTTCGTGGCGCCCTCTATCGGCAACTCAAAGCTTTAGACGCGCATTAAATACAAGTTGTTAACATCACCACCAACTCACATAAGTATCGTTCGCCAAAACTCACTGGGGAGATACTCTGTGGTGATTGCTATACATATAAGTCAGATAACATCCCTCGGACCGAAGTGCACTTTTGGCCCAACGGATTTGTTACTGGACTACTAACCATAAGATTCGGAGTTCGGGCCTAGCGCAATCGGCCAACAGCACCCTCAAAAACGGATTCTACCAATCATAAGCCGTATAAGGAAGTCATTTAAATTCACAGTATCTTGAATCATTGCATTTAAAAGCTCGCTCTCTTTCAAATTATAATAACGTTTGACAGTTGATTGTGTTATTCGATTTACCACCCAACATTTTTTAAAATTTAAAACAATTATTTTTTAAGTTAAACGCGAAAACCATTGCCTCTCACCCATTTTACTCGGTAAGATGTGTGACAGGAAATATCCGGACTATAATTTGGGATCCGGATTCTATATATCTGGATATTTCATGTCCGATTTCTAATTTGGAGTTTTAATTTTGATCTCTAACCCCATTACTTTAAACCAATGAAATCTCAGCAATGCCTTTTTTACTTTCTCATACACATATTATAGTATATTGTAATAGTTAAAACTTTCAAATTAGAGATTTAGACAAATCTCTACGTTTTAGACATTCCGGAGTTCGAAAAATGCAATTTTGGAAAATATCCACCTGTCTATTTATCTGTGACAGTAGATATTTAATGAACGTCATTGGGTATTTTGGTTGGCATATGTTTTTATTTTCTCGTATACATAGTATAAAGAAAGTACAGTAATCGTCAAAAATTCCGAATTAGGGATTTTATTATAAAGTACAGTAGTCGTCCAAAATTCCAAATTAGGGATTTTGTTATAAAGAAAGTACAGTAATCGTCAAAAATTCCAAATTAGGGATTTTGTTATACAGTAGTCGTCCAAAATTCCAAATTAGGGATTTTGTCATAAAGAAAGTACAGTAATCGTCAAAAATTCCAAATTAGGGATTTTGTTGAACGCTTTAGCCACTTTTAGATCCTTCTAAAGTTGAAAAAAGAATATTTTTGTAAAATGTTCGTCCGTCTACATGCGCTAAAAATATTCGAAAACCCCTTTGTGTTAAACGAATAAAAGTTTGGTTTACAGAATTGTGCATTCAATGCATATTTTAATTTCGCCTTATATATTGAGTAGGGATAGTCCGGTTGGTAGGGCGTTAGCTTCGTATCCCTTGGGTTGAAATTTCAGAACCACCATTCAAACTCTCTCTCTCTAAGGTAATTGGGCTTACCTTTACCTTATTGACCAGGACCGCCACGATAGATGAGTAATAAGCTCATGCTCAAGTAATTCATATTCTTCTTGAAGAAGTTTTTACTCTCTCTCTCTCTCTCTCTATCTATCTATCTGTCTGTCTGTCTATGTCTCTCTTTCTCTCTCTGTGTGTGTGGCTGGCCCACGTTAAATCGGTCATGGTTACAAAGTCCTCCATGTCTAGAGTGATACCATTGGGGGTACAAGGTTAGTGGTAAATGTTCTCTGTTCCAGATCTAAATTACGATCCGTGGATAAATGAATGAAGTCCACCCCGTAAAAAGGTTTGCGACGTGTGTGAGCTATAAGTCAGACTTCTACCCTCGGGTGCTGAGAGATCCATACCCTCAGAAGCTTCTGAAACCCTCATTCCATTTGTCATTTTATCAGCAGAAATGATGAAATGCAATTCTAATTAAGGTAATTGTCCAGGACCGCCACTATAGATGAGTAATAAGCACATACTCAAGTTACTCATATTGAATAATTTTTTACTCCTCTCTCTCTCTCTCTGTCTCTCTCTCTCTCTCTCTCTCTCTCACTCTATCATTCTCTCTATCTCTGTCTCTCTCTCTCTCTCTCTCTCTCTCTCTGTGTGTGTGTGTGCGTGTGTGTGTGTGTGTGTGTGTGTGTGTGTGCATGTGTGTGGTGGCTGGCCCACTTTAAATCTGTAGCGGTCACTAATTCCTCCATGTCGAGAGTAATACCACCGAGGGTACAGGGTTAGTAGTGATTATTCTCTGTTCCAGATCTAAATTACTATCTGTGGATGAATGAATGAAGTCCTCCCCATAAAAAGGTTTGTGACGTGTGTGAGCTATAAGTTAGACTTCTGCCCTCTGGTGTTGAGAAGTCAATTCCCTCATTTAATCAGCCAAAATGATGAAATGCAATTCTAATTAAGGTTATTGGGCTTACCTCATTGTCCAGGGCCACCTCTATAGATGAGTTATAAGCACATGCTCAATTAATTGATATTCTTTTTGAAGAAATTTTTATTCACGACACAAACAAACACACATAAACAATTAGGATTAAACGGAATTTACACATTCATCGCGTAGACCCGGTGTCAATGCTTTCAGTCCGAGGTCTCGGTATCAACTGATTGTAATTGAGGTGGCGCTGCTATCGGATTTCTTAAGTTCAAGATGGAAGGAGTTTGTGACACCATTATAAAGCTGAACACGAGAACAACAATCACCTTTTATGTTTAAGAAGGGATGGTTTAATGTTCTCATAATCAGGACTCTGACTAAGGGGTTATCGCCCCGTGATGAACACAAAAATAGCTTTGAAAAAAAAAGGTTTATAATTTTTATTAGTGATTAAAAGACGAGAATGACTATTAAGGATTTAGCGTACTATTGAAACTAATACAAACTTATGTAGCGCATATAGTCTGTTATATCTTGGCCAAAAAAAACCGAATTAATTAATGATTTAAGGGCGAAATTTGATAAAAAGACGAAAAATATCAACTTCCGGTTATCACTTTCGGTTTCGTTTTCCACTTCTTTGAATTACACAAATCTCCATATCTCCATTTCTAATAATAGTGGAAGAAAATAATAATAGATTAAGAAAGCCAAATAAATGTACTTTAAACTTAAAAAATAAAAAGAAATTGGGAATTTTGACCAAAAGTTGCCTTTTAGACGTAGACGGATACCTTAAATTGTTGTTGTGTCAAATGGCACTTGTCATGGACAAGCCCGCCGCTGACCCAGCAGCAGATTAAGCCGAATGAAGCGTCTCTTGTATTTGAGTAGCGCCAACTACGGCCAAGAGTATGACTTTGCTACCCACTCACCACATTCGCTTGCACAACCCCTTTCTACAGGGGAGCACATTCACACATCTCACAGATAGCACACAGAATAACAACCATGCCCGAACCGGGACTTCCAGAACATGAGGAAGACGCGCTACCTCTGTGCCAGAAAGCCGGCAAGGGAAAGATGTGTTACCCTTATGGCAGGACACCAGAAAATCTAATTTAACTAACTAAATTAATTAGTTTTAAGCTAACTATATTTAGTTCGAATTATATTCAAATTAAAATTTTATATAAGTTAATGTATACATTCAGCATACATTTAGTACAACATGCGACATACATTTATTACAACATACAACATACATTTAGTACAACATACAACATACATTTAGTACAACATACATTTTTATATATAACATACATTTAGAAGTTAAATATATACATTCGAATAACTGAGATTTTGGAATGGAAATGTTCCAATCAGTGAAATTTATTTCGAATTTTAAAATTACATCCAGGTTAGTGCAATACGGGGGGCACAGTCACACATCTCACAGATAGCACACAGAAGAACAACCATGCCGAATCGGGACTCGAACCCGGGACTTCCAGAACACGAGGAAGACGCGCTACCTCTGTGCCAGCAAGCCGGCACCTTAAATTGTACTGGGCGTAACTTCAAATACTTTGGGAATCGCGATTTGAGCAAGAAGCTATCAGGGCACAGTGGTTTGAGGATTAGTATAAATCATACATAAACTATAATAAAAAATGAGATAATTTTTATTAATTTCTCATAAATTTTTTATAGTCTCTTATAAATTTAAATCAGAAATTTCAAGTTATTAATTCCTAAATAAATATCTCATTAAATAATTCTTATACAAACGCTTCACAGTAATGCACCATATTCACAAAGTCTCACAAAATCCTTGTTAATGATTTATTAAATTCGGGAAAATAATTAAAATTCCCGAAGCCATCACAGGAACTAATTATTTAATCACGTTAAATATTTGTTAGAAAGTTTGACGTTCAAATAGTTTCCGAGATTGAAAATAAATTGCCTCATTATCAAGTAGTCACCTTCCACCCTTTGGTTTCTTCACGGATTTCATTCGGTGTTTTAATTGCAGATAAAGTGCTGGGATTTAATCTGCTGAGTTGATTGTATGGAATCTGCTCATGTGAGAGAATTATTTTCAGAGTAATTAGCAAAATCAGTACAATGGATGATTAGATGAATTGATATTCTTAATTAATTACATGGTCCGGTTTTTTTATACGATGGTTAGAGAGTTAATAAAGGAAATTATAAAATAACAATCAATATTCAATTGTTATTAAGTTTTGAAGCATTGATAATTTTCGGATGGAATTACCATTGCTATGGATAACCAATTTCCAGTATTAAGGAAATCGTAGAACATGTGAAGATTAACTATTTCTCCGGATGGTTTATACTGAACGGTGTATCTATATTAATAAAAATGGATCTCGAAATGCGTTGCTAAGCGCAAAACTGGAGAACGGCTTGACCGATTCGGTTAATTTTTATTTTAATATTTTTGTTAAGACAAGAGGATGGTTATTATTGAGAGAAAAAGTGAGAAAACTGCGAGGAAAATAGTTAAAACGACACTTTTCTTACTTTCCCGCCAAAAATCTGCATTTCCTTCCCCCCACACGAAATGAGTGAGATAGCAGGAAGTAATAAATTATGATTTGTTTAGAAAGAAATGCGCGTTGGTTTTCATTTATAGATAACAGGATGTTTAAAAAAGAAAGAAAATAGTTGCTTTTATTATTAGTCGGTATGAACATTTAATCTATGCCTGCTCAAAATAAAGTCTGGACAGCGAAGAAAAAAAGTAATAACAAAGCTAAAAAAGGGTTTGTAGAAAGAAAAGTAGTGAAGAAAAAAAGGATAGGAAAAAAAGAAAAGAAGTGTGTGTGTGTGTCACCATTATTTCCTCTGTGTTTTTAAACTTTCGCATCTCTTGAAAACCAATTGTGTCTTTATTTGTTTAGTGTGTTTACATTTATGAAAATTTGAATCTCATTCTATAAAAACGTAGAATTTTATACCTTTCCCTCCACCGTTTAAGTAAAATAGCCATTCTGGGACAATCATTGCTCGGATAGAAAGAGAAAGATAAGTAGTACAATGAACAGAACAACTGAAGAAAATAATACTATAAATGAATTGTATGATTATCAAAATTTGTTTGGTTTAATAATATTTTGGTGAAAAACCTGTTATGAGACACAGCTACATAAATATTATATGAATATTTTAGCGATCATTAATACTGGCGAACCGACTGGTCGCCAAAGGCGGCTAGTTAGTAATATATGTTGTTAAGAATTGGTAATTTAACTTTTCTATTCACCAGGCGTCTGGAGAAAAAAATTATGCTTCAAAATTTCAAATGCTAATTTAATGATGGGTGAATTATTTCCCCCGAACATGACGAGAAAAAAAATGGATTTAAAATATTCAAGAATCTTGACGATAGCACTGCATGAAATTGAGTTTCAGCAATTAATCTGGGATCTTCTAGACAAATCGGATCAGACAAAAACAGAGTTAAAATCTATTCAGCGTAATGAGACACTAAATATTAAAGACTTGAAAAAAAATGAATAATAGAACGGAACTTTCCCCTGCGAGTGTTTGAGCCTTATGGCCGCTTATTACTGCATTTTTGTTTATGTGAAACTGTTTACTGCAAGTGCTGATCCTGAATAAGTCTTCGCAATATTTTGTTGCTTATGCATAATTGTGAGATTAAACACCATTAATCATTTCTTGTTATTATCTCACACTCTCCCTATATATATATATATATATATATATATATATATATATATATATTGCACACAATTTCAATCGTTAATAAAATACTGTTTATTTATCCAATCAAGTTCAAGTATATTTTTTATAACTTGTAGTAGATGACATTTGATGTTAATATAGTTTTTTTTTCAAATATTAATTCATTAAGATTTTATTTGTTCATTAAAAAACTAATTTTCTCGCCTTTATAGTAGTTTTTTTTATACCGTAGTTGTAATTGTTAGGTCGGGATAGCCTGGTTGGTAGGGCGTTGGATTCGCATAACTTGTGCTGAGAGTTATGCTACTAGAAGTACTGAGTCAAAGATGATATTTTTTTTTGGGGGGGGGGGTTCAGGGGTCCATACCCTCAACTGCACCTGTC
This sequence comes from Argiope argentata, assembly GCA_026289955.1. Lineage (NCBI taxonomy): Eukaryota > Metazoa > Arthropoda > Arachnida > Araneae > Araneidae > Argiope > Argiope argentata. The sequence goes on from JAOUZG010043272.1 coordinate 1,339,434, forward strand.
CTCCCGTTGTAAAGGGGAACACGAAAACACAATTGTAATTATGTCATAAAAAGGAATTAAAATAAAAAATTTCCTAACTTCCTAAATTTTTCCAAATATCCAAAGTAGGGATTGATTTTAAAAGAATTGTTTTTTTTATTACTTGTTTATCATTAGTAGAAATATGCTAATCTAATATAAAAGTGCATTGTCTAATCTAATATAAACACGAAATCTTAAAAATTTAAGCTTAATCCAGTTGAATCGAAAAAAAAAAACGTAATTATAATTATTTTCTTTATCGTACTGTGTTCAGTAAAAATCCTTTATTAAATTCAAAAGTCGTTCAATTCTATTTATAAAAATAAATTTTACAGATAGGGACAAAATTCATTATTCGAAGAATAAAATTATATAATTAGATTTCCACGTAAAATTCCTAAAACTGTGAGTCGTTTCTAAAATAATTAAATTTTCAAAATTCTGTCCAAGATTTTCGGGATATCAATTAGAGAATACTGAAAGGTGCTACTGTTCGGTACAAAAACAAATATCCACTTACTTACACAAAGCACTTTGTAATTTCTATGTTGACTCACAACGCATCATTGTCTCTGCCTTTTAATCTCGCCATTTGGACAATTTTAAACTGGATTAAATAAACGAGAATCTTAAGCACATAATTTTTTTTCCTGCTTAATTCTTTCAGAAGTAGCTTTTGGTATCGCAAGTTGTTTGCTCAAAAATCACTTTACGCATCCATCAAGTCGATAAATTTGTTCGTAGCTTGAATCTGTTGAACAGCGAAAGCTGATTATATTTCCCGTTCGATGCATTTGCTTTTTAATGGCTTGTTCCTTGTAAAGCGATTAAGTAATTGTATGGAGTGCAGCTTTAGATGTTCAAACAAGTGATTGACTCAAAAATGCAAAATCTTGATTACTAAAAATTCACTCACCAGATGGATGTATATATTTGCTTTATGTGGTAGATTAAATGATCTTATTAAATGATTAAAATATAAAAAATTATAAACAGATAAATTGTATTATAAATAAATAAAGATTAAAATGAAATCTGCAATGCATATTTCAATGTATCATGTCAGAACATCATTTCTTGAACGGCCAAGCACCACGTGCTCGTGCGAGTGTTAAATTATATTTACATTCATTTTAATTGTTTCATTGAATGAGTCACTTTAGTATTGCAAATGATCACAAAAAAACTTTGTCTCGCATTAATTGTTTTAAAAAATATCACATTTCCTATTCATTCCATTTCATATAGTCAGGTGCTCAAAATGACATTTTTCTAGGTTTTATTTGTTGTAGTCGTTAACTTTTTTAAAACAGCGCTTTTGTAAATGCAATGGCAACGCGTCATTAAAAGCTGATTTTTTTGAGATGTAATAAATTTTTTTTTCTACTACGGATTTTTGTTGATGCCAAAAAGCACATCATGTTCTGACATGATAAAAATTACGTCCAAATATGTAAGAAATATGTAGTTACAATATCTATAAATATTCAGATATTATGAGCATTTTATGAATTTCACACATTGTTTTTCATGTAGAAACTTTATTATGTGTATTGTATTATTTTTTCTTTCTTATTTACGAAATATTCAAAGAAAAATTATTATAATAATTGTGGCGGGTGAAGGTCATGGTACGAACTCTCGACGCCAGGATCAGTAACAGAATAAACATAATAAAAAACGATTAATAAACAAACACAATAAAAGACGATTATGTTTATGTTCTCAGTGTTTGACGCATTTAAAATTAACCACTGTTAATTGTTTTTTCGAATTCATTTTAAATTACTTTTAAATTTAAATAAATCAGAATGAAGGAAATAAAAAAAATTCTAATCTGCATTTCGTTACTCCAACTAATGTAGAAAATTCACGACTTTGCGTCGCCCGAATTGGTGTTAAAAATTCATCCATGGTTGGCCTAATTAGAAATTAATTTTTTTGTATTACTTTTTTTTGCTAAAGGCGCCATCACAACCTTTTGAACCGACAATAACAAAGAAAAAAATCTGATGTATCGTGCCTGCATTATTACATACTACAGTTTAGTTGCTTATACTTGATGCTTTTAATTAATCGAAGCCTTAACTCGATCTTATTCAAACAAATTTTTCTCTTTCACAATTAATTTTATTTCAATTTTGAATACTTAAAGAACTTTATGTACCAATCGCGTTTTAATTCATAATCATCTTGTTTATTGTACAATGATATTTCTTGTGTTTTTCTTCATTGTGGATTCGACTTAGTAATTTCAGGGTGTCCAAAAAACTTACAGATTTGAGTAGAGCATGTTAAGACGAGTACTTTGATACATAACATGTAGGGTAGCGTCAGTCAGTCATATAGTCTATTTAAGCGAGGAACGTTAAATACACACTCCACAGTTTGTATCCCGAATGCACGCTACGATTGGACAGCATGGAAAGGTAGCTAGGTGACTGTGTAAATTTATGGCAACCTGTGAGAGGAAAGGGCGTGATGTGTTGAATGCCTGTGTATTTCTTTTCTTACATGGCATAGGGAAGATAAGCGATGTTTGGTTCATGGGAGATGGTGTCAGACCTCACCGTTCTCGGCGAAATTTCGGTGACTCAACTGAGCATTTTCATGATATACTGATCAGGTTGGATTCCAATACAAAAACTAGCAATGGACTTGCATTTTCATGATAGACTGATTAGGGTGGATTCCATTACAAAAACTAGGCAATGGTATAGAATGGCCACCTTACTCACCTGATCTTATCCCGTGCGCCCTTCTTTATGGAGACGTCTGAAATACACTGTGTATCTTCCACAGTTCTTAACTTTGGATGACTTAAAACTTAACACCATACATCCTTTCCTACAGCTCATTTAGTCCCTTTCCGGTTTGGTATTGATGAATGTGAAATTTGTATTAAAAAATTATACAACAATCATTAGGAAAGATACAAGCAAATGACAAAATACATACAACATAACAAGAAATAATGAAAACTAGAATGAAAATATCTTGAGTATAATAAAACTGGACGAATGAACATGATAATGTAAAATATAAGTGAAAAATATTAAAGAATTGTAGAAATTAGTTACTTAAAAGGGTTAAAGAATAAATTATGAACATAATGCGAGATGTATTAACCCTTTATCTATTGAATTATGTTGCCATCAATTTTCCAACTTCATTTTTGCACCAGTAGTTAAGCTTCCTTTCAGAATAATCCCAGAGAACCCAAGAGAAAATTTTTAATTAATAGAAATATCATAATAAATTTAATTATTAAATATTTTTATTCCTACTTTTAGCTTATATTAACTTCTTACAATTTGGGTTACATTCTCCGTGTTTTTTAGTATACCATCGGCAAAAATAGTTATATTACGAACATATAATTCAGATTTAAATGGTACTTATAAGTATAGTCAGTAGATAAAGGATTAAATAATGCTCCAAAAATTGATAGAGTTAATCTGATTAAATCAATTCTCTATGACTTTGGATGATTTGAGAGCAGCAATTGAAACTGATGTCGAGGAAATTAGAACAAGTGTTTTGCAAAAAACAATTGCGAACTTGTACTCCAAACTTCACCATGTCATTTGCTCGAAATGCCGACATTTCGAAAATCTATTGTATTGAAAGTTCTCAATAAATATTGTTTTTTCGCCTGAATTTTTTCTCCCATTTCTTGAGATTTTCATATCACAAGCTTCCCATCTTAATTAGACTATGACGCTATATTCAGTTGCCCCTCATGTTGCATATCAAAATCCCGTCATGAGATATTCTATATGAATCTGTAAATATCAGACTTTTCATATTGTGTGGGATGCCCTTACTTAATATATTTTTACGTATTATAAAATTGTACCTGAAATAAAATAAGATAGGTTAATTAAACTAAATTAACAATAAGAATTATGTTTAACCATTTGCAGTTCGAAAAATAATTAGATGTAAAATTATTCACCTAATACAAAGATTGGTTTATTGCTATGAAAAAATATATAAACTCTTTAAGTCGAATTTCTTTGAAAAATTAATCTGCACCTCTTTATTTTTCAATTAAATTTGAAAAATAAATAAATGAAAAGTCAAAATGATGCACAGCCTTGAATTGACTTCAGACCGCAAAAGTTTAAAGTAAAAATTATGATCAAAAGAAAAAATACAATGTATCCGGCCTGAAGACCTTTTCAAGGGTCATTCTCAGGCAGGGATTCATACATAGTAGACTCAGGCAAAAATTCATACATAGTAGCAATAAACAATCTTATTAAAAGCTTAGTCACTAACAATTTTCCCCAAAACTATTGTAACATATAATCTTTAATAAGAAAAAGTTGAACTAATTTTCAAAACTAAAACAAACCATCCAGTGTTTATCCACTTTGAACCTTAACCTTAACTTAATAGATGGAGCTTCAAGTACTTATTATAACGATATATTCTGGGAAAGCAAATGGCTTCAAACGTGGCAAAATTAACGTTGGATTGACAAGTTGTAAATGAGACTGTTAGGGGATAAGTTTCAAACCTTTTGGAGTTCTCCTTAATTTGGTATTTGTTTGGGTTTGAGCCTGTTTCTCTAATTCTATTTAGATTCAAAAAAAATTTTTAAAAAGTTATTTTACCTGTTTTTTGTGAACTTTTAATACTGGTATACTTTGATGATTTAGTTTTAAGTTTCACGGCCTTTTGCCTAATTTAAACAATTCGTGTAATTTATTTAGATTCAAATTTGTTCCTGTATTTCTGTGTTACTAATTTCTCTATGTAAGCTCAATTTCCTGGGATTTTTGGGACACGATGGATAATTTTGTTTACGAAATTGTCAGACCCCTCACAGAAAAAATCCCTAATTTGAATACCTGCCTGAAGGTGGCCCTTGAAAACGTCTTCAGGCCAGATTCATTGTATTTTTTCCTTTTGTTCTTAATTTTTACTGTAAACTTAGTTCTTATTGCTTATATAGTTCAATTCATTTGTATTTTAGTTGTAACAGCATTAGCGCTCTCTAAATACAATGTTCTTTTTAATACTATGGTTCAGGTTTTTTTTCATATTGTTTATTTGATATGATAGTTCATATGGTTAATTAATTATCTATGATTATCTAAGCCAGCCTATAATTTCAAAAATACCTTTGTATTCAGAAAACGATTTACCGTGATAACGGGATGCTCCGAGATTGAAGATAAATTAATGGCTGCAATGCCCCAAACGATATTAATTGATAGTTCTCTGTTCGCGAATCGCTCCTTTTACGAAAGTAAAGGAATTAATTAAATGTGATCAAGAGAAATATCTTATCTGTCTAAAGCAACTATTTATTTGGAAGGAGTGGCAACAGCTGGTATTGACGCTCTCACGTTTGTTTACCATTCTTATCTACAAGTATTCTCCCTCTGTTAATAAATCTGAGTCTTCCAAACCGAATTTAAAGAGAGCGATAACAAATCTTGTTTTAGAGCAGATTGATTTGTTGAAAGTTTATATCATGTTTAAGGAAGGATTTACATGAAATAATAATGCAAATAATATTATTTATGCTTATATGTTTGTTTTCATATTGTATATTCAAATTGCAATCATCCAATGTATATATATTCTTGTTATCATGTCGGAACATGATGTTGATTTGGGAATGAGGTTTGTGGAGGCAACAAAAATCCGTACGCGAAAAGTAATTTTTTTATCTGCACGAGCATCTCAAAAAATCAGCTATTAATAACGCTTTGGCATTGCATTTAATACCTTAAAAATGTCGTTTTGAGCACGTGATTGTATGAAATGAAATAAGTAAGGAATGCGATATTTTTAAAACAATAAAGGTAAGGGAAACAAATTTTGGATCTTTTGCAATACCAAAATTACTAATTCAATGAAACCATTAAAATGAATAAAAATATAATTTAACTTGCAAGAACACGTGGTGCATGGCCGTTCAAGAAATGATGTTCTGGCATGATACATTGAAATTTGCATAGCAGATTTCATTTTAATCTTTTTTATTATTATATTCTTGTTATATATCAGTTTAAATGTTCTTATATATACGAATATTTATAGAATTTTGTGGTATTCCTGGAATGATTCAAGTTTTTTTTTTACTTAATTAATAAGCATTGGCAATGGTTATCGTCGAGATATTAATCAGAAAAATATTAAATCCGATATTTAATCAAGTTGATCTTATTCAGTTAGTGACTTATTAACAAATGTATCTTTTAAACTTTAATTCATGTTATGCATGTTCAATAGCTTTCTTCTACGTGAAAAACTTTTAAGCAAAACCGTTCTGTTTTCACAAGTAACTGGAGATGTATGCATGCTCAT
>JAOUZG010043272.1:1345791-1365963 GCA_026289955.1 Argiope argentata
TGCATGCTCATGTTCAATCAGTATACATTTTCAATAACGTTATTCTAAGTGAAAACTATTAGATAAAATCATTCTGTTTTCACAAGTAACTGGAAATGGGAATTAAAATAATTTCGCGTTGTTCATTAGCTCTGATTATCACGTGGTATTTTGTTCTTGAATACAAACATCTCCTCAGTACCCTCAAGTTGCTCTATCAGAAGTATGTTATCAAAAGCCTTAGTATAAATACATTTTTCAAAATTTTTGTTGTTATTTATGGAGTTATTAAACTCCATATCTCTGACACTGCTTTTAGTTTGAATCATGCAAAAAAGAATAAAGAGATATTCTTAAAATAATATTTTAAGACATTATAATCTTAATTTTTTATTTAAATTTTAACAAGTATCAACTTAGTGTAATTCCTTTATATAGAAGAGGTTTTTCTTATAACATCTTGCCAACATTTAACATCATAACAATTAATATTTTTGGTAACGAGATTATTTGAAGAATGCATTGTTTTTTCAAAATAAACTCCATTGCTGTTTGTAAAAGACAAATAATAATAATAATAAATTAGGAAAATTGGATCATTTTGACCATTTTTCTGTCTGTTGAGAAAATGCATGTTTCCAGTAGAAGGTTAATGATATTTCATTATATTGCTATCATTCAATGTTATTTTTTTTCAAGATATATATTATTTAAGTTGGATTAATATAACTTGCGTATTATACCGTCCTATTTTATAGCCAAATTTGAAGTCGTCGCCAATAAGTTGCTAAACCGCCAATTATGGCAATCCGGCAATAATGTAATCAATTGATCATTATCGCCAAATTTAAATCCGTCGCCAAAAAGTTACTAAACCGTCGGCGGTCGTTGACGAAGACGGTATAATATGTAACTAGCAATTTTAGATTATTTGAGTATTATCCTGCATTTTCAGTATAAAACTTGGATTGTAGTGAAGACCTTATTTTTCTGGGTTGGATCAGCAATAAAAATGGTTACCACAGAGTTTTATTTTTTTAAATTAATAGTTGTCTGGCAATAAATTTTTCATGATTATAAATTATTCAAGTTTTTATTATTCGCCAAATTTTGCGTTGCCTAAATATTTCACATCATTTGCTAGTTGTATTAAAATCGTTTTATGTTCAGTAATATAACAAGAATTAAAATAACAGTGTATTTTATTTCTCTAAAAGTTACCTTTTGCTTTCACTCAATCCACCAATAATATTAAATTTCGAAAAAATCATTGACTGATGTGTAGTTCAACCCACTTCTTAGCCAAGTTGGCGATAGTGCGCCAATGCTGGCAACTCCTATTATTTTTATTATAGGGATTTAGGTTATCTTTCTTCTTGACCGAAAGATCTTCAAAAAACATGGCGCATTTTCATGGTTGGCGAATTGGTGATTTTTGAAAAGCATGCCAAGCAGGGGGTCAAACTACAATCGCATCAAATCATTTAATTATAACAAAATCTTATCCGTAATGTCATCAAATTTTCAGACATTAAAAACAATACCTTTTTAATTGTTATTTTATGTGTGTGTTCTTCTTAATGTTCTGCTTATTATGTGCATGAGCCTTTTTAATGGAGACTTGTTTATTGGAGATGTTATTGTACCATAACATACAAGCTAAATTAAAAGCTTAAATGCCTGTTCCTCTAAATTTTGCGATATCATAATTGTGCTTTTTCAAGCGCCTCGTAAACTATGCAGCTTTTAATCTGAATGCTCCTTCTCTAGCTTTCAACATTCGACGAATAGTAATTAAATATTTTATGGAACAAGAAAAACGATTTCAATTTCATGGTGGCAGTACAAATAGTTGTAAAGTATGCAAGCAAATTACCAAAATTAATCGCAAATCTGAATGATATTGAATTAGTATATTTAAAAAAAAAACTATTTTTTTAAATTCTGAAACGCTGAAAACGTCAGCTTTATGCAATCATATTTTCATACATTACTGGCGAAAAATGATAAGCTTAATTTTAATTAAGACTGAATTTTTTAAAAATCACTTTAAAAGGCAAAATTCTATCTTTCAAAATATGTCTGTAAAAATTTGATGGCTGCAGATCAAATGCTCTAGCCCAGGGGTTCTCAAAAGGTGGGTCACGACCCCCCTGGGGGTCGCGAGATGTGGAAGAAAAGTTTAAAGAAAATTAATTTATTGTTGTAGTTTTTATTTTAAAAAAAGAGTGAACATAAAGCTTTTGATACATATACAAGTTGACTTTTGTGCTCTATTAGTTAATGGGACACATGAGTTTCTTTGGAATTAACCAATTTTTTAACGTCTGGAATGAGTTTTGTAACACACAAACAAGTTTCCAGTGTCAAACGATTTCTTGATTTTGTTTTTAAGTTCATCATTATGGAGAATCCTTGTTCACTATTGTAATGTGTAGAAAATGGCATCAAAGTTTTTAATGCTGTTGTGGACAATTCTGGGTACTCCTTTTTTAATACGTATCCAAAATTTGTCAATATAAGCTATATTAAAAGTTACTTTTGCTGACTGATCACTTGAAATCTCTATCAGTGGATCATGATGACGGGCATTTAGCTCAGCTTTTGTTACGGCTCGCTCACTTAACGGATCGACTATCCACTGAACCCCACTCATATCCTTAACTGGAATGTGATCTGTAAACTGTTCAATCAAAGTTTCGAGAAGAGATGATACCAGTAAGGAGAAAGGTGAAGTGTCAAGGGATGTGGGGCCAATACCCGACACATACTCTACGAACTCTTGAGCACGTGTCAAATTTTAAAAATCTCTCTAAACTTTAGACACAGTTAAAACTTTGGGGGAGGGTCGCCAAAATACTTAGTCTAAAAAGGGGGTCGCAATGTCTAAAAGTTCGAGTTCCCCTGCTCTAGCCAATAAAAAGCTAGCACACACACACGCATTCATCTTTATTAGTAGTTGAAATTACAACCTTTTTTTATATCAATTTGTTTTCAAACTTCTAATCTAATGACAGCATAATAATAAAAGTTTCGTCTAATGAATACTATATAAGTTGTATTACACCGTGCTATTTAGCGGCTTTCTTTTAGTTCCCGAGCTAATTCGAGTCCTATTATCTACTTTTATTTGTTCAATCTCTGCCGGATAAATTAACTGCTAGCGAGAGAGGTAGCTTATCTTTGTTTCCGCAGTTGCTTACAAAAAACAGATGGTACAGTTAGAATTGGCTCTCCCCTACCAATTTGCTCGTTTGTTAGAAGTCAGTTGCCCTAAATAACAGTTTTTGATAAATAAAATAAATTCCAGAGTGTATTCTACCGCTTGCTTCATTTAGTATTTTTGGTAACAGATATTAATTTATATATTTACTTGTAGTTGCAAAGATTGACCAAACCCAAAATACGGACCTAATAATGAAATTAATGATAAAATAAAATAAAATAATGTTAAAAATAAATATCAAAACGGAAAAATTGAACTTACGGTACTTCTCATGTGACGAACTAATTAATGACTTTTGTAGAATTATTTCTCGGTACATACTGTTTCTTCACAAATATGGCGAAAATTTTTATTTCAATAGACTCTTGTTTCTTGTGAGCTTTTCAGTTTTGTTACAGACTTTAGTAACAATATTATAAGTATATATCTATTTATTGAACAATGAGGTGTTAATAATAATAGAAATATTAACATTATTACAAATAAATATATAATTATAGAGCAATGGGCTATCATATTAAATAGATTATCAACATTATTACAAATATGTAATTGTGGAACAATGAGCTACCATATAGATTAAGATATATATTATTCTGTTTCTTCTATATGTAGCGTAATTTAATTTTATTGCTATATTTATTAAATTACAGTTTTGATTTCTTGACTCATTAAAACTACTGTGGAATATGTTTCATGCTCTTCAGATTTAAAAAGCAGAAAGTTGTACAGACTTTTTTTCTTTGAACCATGCCTTCAAATAATATTTCTTCATCTTCAAGCCCCTAGCAATCACTTTACATAGCATAGTACAATATGCATAGTAGTGTAATTGTAAAATTCACCACAACAAAGAAAAAAACATATAAAAAGTTCATTTTCGTTACATACATGTGGATATAAAATTCGAAAATGCTATTAAAACACTTGTGTCTAATTGTTTTTGAAAATAGCTTATAATTTTTTTTTGATATACCATCGTTTGCTTGAATTATCTCAAACGCAAACAATTCGTTGACTGAATTTGAAACTTTAAGAAATGTTGCAAAGAGATTATTTTTACGGATCTGTGGTGTTCCTTTCCAACACGGTTAGTTCAATCACTGGAAAGACCGTTTTACGATTAACTCTGTTGGTTGCTCAATGGGTTCTTCGTCAATGATCCCAGAAGTTGGTGACATTTGGCCACAAATTTGGTGAATTTGGTGACATAATATATTATACTGAAACTTTCTGGAATTTTAGCTACTGATCCAATAGGAACCTAAATACGCTTCATTAGTCCAGAACCTTCTTTGTCCACCTCCCAAGCACTGAAACAGTGCCAAGCCGCCGTCTATCGTGTAAAGACTCGTCAGGAATCAAACGAATAGTTGGATCAAACCAGGGAAGCGCAAAGCATTGTGTGGAAGTCAAGAGAGTGGTAAATTAAGCTATGTGCTGGGTGCTAGTGTTTGTTGTAAAAGCAGCATCAAGGTTTGTGAAGAGTAGCCAGTCATGTGGTAGTGTGTCGGCAGTTCGATACATCTAAAGCGAGGAGATAGCAGAGTATTGCAACCGTCTGGGGACACCATAGAGATATGATGATTCCCTCCTGCTGCTGAGTTCAGCCTGGCCTTTTTGTGCTGTGGCTGTTATTACTACCTATTACTGTTAGTTGCAGTGGGCTGCTGTGTGTTACCTGTGTTCGTCTCGACTGTTTATTTACCGTCTGCATTTTCATGTCTAATAATCATCGTTGTTTTCTACTAAAGAACTACTTATTAGGATTATTTCATCGACCAATAAATCTTTAAAGAACCCCGAAAGTGTTCCGTAACATTGTAAAATTTAGTGAGTTTTTTATCGTTGTTTCATCTTTCCTTTGCATCTTTTAGAAATGGTGTTTTAATAGTTTCTTTTTGGTTTTTCAGGAAACGCTAACCTTGATTTCTGCTATAACAGAGAAACCAATAAATTGATTTCTTTGGCTTAACTAAATCCTGAATTCTCAAATCGCTTACCTCTCAATTGCTTTGCATTTTTCTGAATTATAGCAAATTTTACGGTATTGGCAAATTTGTATTCTTTTGCTTATGTGCTAGGTACAACTGGCTTGCAAATGTTTGCAATTTTCTTCCTTTTCTACGCTGAAATTAGGAATCGCTTATTGCTCTCATCATAGGTTTGCATTTCTTTGACACTCTAACACCATTTGAATAAATTTATAACAAACTACAAAATATAAACTTAGATATCATGACTTAAATGGTTAAAAATATTTGGGGAGCAATCTTATTTTTTTCTTGACGGTAAAGAAATTATTCGTAATTTTTCTAATCCATAACAATGTAAAATTTTGAAAATGGGCCTCAAATTATCAAATTTAAGAAACGTTCTTTTCTATTTTATAAGACGGAACTTTATCCAATAATTTTGTTAAAAATCTTTGTTCAACAAGCTTTCATAATTATATTTAGTTGTGTTTATATTCAATAGTTTTAAGCAGTTGTGATTATAAGCAATATGTAACTAAGCAATTATGTTAATTATCTACAGTTTTCAAAAGATTGCACCATATAGAATATAGAAATGTCTCTAACTCCTTTCTTATATTGTTTTCAGCCATATTCACATCATAATTTCCATTCCCAAATGAATCAGAGAATACAATTATCTGCGTTTCTTAATGATAAATTTCTCAGAATATTGTCTACCAGAAATATTCGAAACCTTCCTTTTAGGAAAATTACAATACGGGCACTTTCTTTTCTTTTAATTTATTAAGAATTCGCTTCGAGAAAATAATTTTCCTCGAACAATTAGCTATTCTTAAATTTCGGTTTGAAATTTGTCTCATCTTTGAAAACCCGTAATTAATATTTCTTTGAGCAATATTTATAGTCCAAAGATTTGAAATGTTTTCTTGATTAGAAGAGAAGTAATTCCTGTTGCATTTCCTGTTATTTCATTTCGTGAATTTATATTAAACATTTCCTGCGTGAAATTATATTAAATAAAAATAATGTATATTTTCTTCTAAACAGAGTAGAATATTATCTTTTTATTATCATGTCAGAACATGATGTCGTTTTTGGTAGAAGTTTTTTAACTTCAACAAAAATCCGTAGGTAAAACATAAAAATGTGATTATCTACAAGAGCATCTCGAAAAATCAGCTTGTAATAACGCGTTGTCTTTGCATTTACAAAAGCTCGGATTAAAAAATAGAATTTAATGACTACAGCAAATAGAACCTAGAAAAATGTCATTTTGAGAACGGGATTATATGAGATGAAATAAATAGGAAATGCGATATTTTTTGTAAACAATAAATGCGAGACAAAGTTTTATCGGATCGTTGGCAATACTAAAGTGACTCATTTTATGAAACAATGAAAATGAATAAAAATGTGATTGAAATTGCACGAGCACGTGGTGCTTGGCCGTTCAAGAAATGCTGTTCTGACATGATACATTGAAAAATGCGTAGCCGATTTCATTTCAATCTCTTTTTAAATATCAAAAATGAATAAGAATATTAATGTATTCTCTCATAATTTCTAGATTGAAATACTTTGAACATATATTATAGAATTACGAATTTATTAAATTACATTTTCTTATCCAGAACTAATGGTTGAACTTTGTATATTAAATTAATAACAGAAATATTTAGCACAGCAGCTTTCAGAATTTTGAAGTCCATATTGCTCTGTGCAATATGGATTTCTTTTCCATACGAAAATAAAAATTGTCAATTTAATTTCGTCAAAAAATTGACCTGAAATGAAGAATTTATTCATGACAAAGAAAGATAATATTTTTGTTTGAAATTTAATATAAAGCTGCATCTAGAGATATATATTTTGGAATCAAAATTTACTTGAATGTGTTCTTTGAGTTTGCCACCAAAATACTTATGATTGTTACTTATGGAACTTATCGTAATCAAGCCCTCTGAAAGAACCAGAGATTTTAAGCAGAATATTTAGCGTCTCTTGTTTCAATAGCGACATCTAGGTCCAAAAGTACGTCTTAGATATTCACACGTCATAAATCTTTTTCACGGGGCGGACTTCATTCATGCATTTCATTCACTCGTCCACAGATCGAAATTTATATCTGGAACAGAGAACGATCACCTCTGACCCAGTACCCCCAGCGGTATTGTCTTGACTTGGAGGACTATGTGACAACGACAGATTTATACGTGGACCAGTCACCATGTACACTGAGAATCTTCGGTTGGCATGATTCGAACCCTCAACCCAAGGGATGTGAACTTGTTTATTTTTGCTACGTTCTTTGATAACTTAGAACAGAGCTTCGATAGCTAGGTAATCAGAGAAATTTTTTGTCTATTATTTCCAGTTATAAATCAAACCAGTTAATTGTCGAGTATTGCAAAGCAAATACAGCGCACTAATTTAACGTTATCAAATAAAATAACATCTTTTAGTTGGATAAAATTAAAACTGCACGGAAAATTTCAAGATAGCGTACGGTTAAGCATCAGATAGACTGAGGTGTAACAATTTATCATAAGATTCCTTATCGGGAATTTTTCTTATTAACTATAAATCCTAATTCCTTCGATAACCTTACAGAGTACCGTGAGAAATTAAGACTGAATAAACCAGAGGGACTTGCTTCCCCAAAATCTTTTTGCATACATTTTTATAAAGATGTTTCTAGAGAACGTCATGATAGAATTAGCGAAACACTAATCTTTGACATTAATTTAGTAATTTTATAAAATCTATCGTGTCATTCTTGGCGAGTTATTTGGCGATTAATTATTGATATACGGTTAGTATTATCTAAATTTTGAATTTGTATTTTCGATGGGTTACGCCAACCCGATTGAAACAAAAAACTGACACATAATTGCAATTGTAGTCCCAGAATCATGTACCAAATTTGAATTTCTTTCAGCCATCAAGCTTTTGAATAATAGCATTTATATGCATGTAAAGTACAGACTGTCGGAACCGACTAGATTTGGTTCAGGATATGAAAAATGTCTAAACTATATATGTTAATTCTATACATATAGCCTAGGGCTGTTTCAGTTCTTTGTTTTGTATTTGCCATGTTAAATATTCTTCTACGTAGATTTTGCTCAAAATTTGATACAAATCTACAAATACGAAAATCTACAAATTTACCGTATAATGAGTTTCAATCATCTAATTTAAAGCATTTTTACTTACCTTTGTCACTGACAGAGTTTAGTTACATTAACGACCCTCTTTTAGAGCACCATTAGGGCTGTTTTGGAATAGACCACGTAATTTTGAACCTCATTCAGATGACGAGGATGTCACCCGAACTGGCATACTATTCTACACACCACACTACACCAGCGGATAACTGGATCTGCTTACACGAAGGTTCTTCGGTGAAATTCTGTCACGAACCTGAAAGCCTCCGGTTCCGAAGCTGAGACCTTACCAGCAGGCCACCGCAACCCTCTTTTGATTGACAGATAGACAGACAAAAGGCCATTTTTGACCAATGGGCTTTTCGAACTCAGAAATGTCAAAACGTGTTGATTCGAATTATTTTTATGATCACTTTCTCTATACAAGGTATACGAAAAAATGAAAACAGCAGTGAACAATCCAAATAAACGTAGCCCAAGACGATTCTTTTCTTTGTTGCGCATTGTGTTTTTCCCGCTTTTTATGTTACCCTCTGGACTTGAATGGAGTCAAGATAATAGACAACCCATGCGGTTTACGACCCTTTGAAGAAGAGAACCAAGTCAAAACCCGAGATGTAACTATTCTCTTATGGGACCACCTGAACTGAAATAAGTTCCGATAATGAACAACACATACGTTTTACGACCCTTTGAAGAAAGAAGTACTGAAACCTCCAGATGGGAATATTTCCCTATTGTGAAAGGTCTGTTCAGGGCGTGGATGAGTAGAAAATATTCCCACGGTTAACTGCTGACCACTGGGAATATTTCTGAAGAATTATTGGATGATCGGTATCTCCAGCGCACCAATGCGAACCTGAGAGGTGGAGTTTGACCGAGGTTTTGAAAGGAAGAGACGACGAGGAGCTGATCCGACGAGAGACTGGACGAGTTGAGCTGATCCGACGGGACGACGAGCTGTGGGCTGACTTGAAGAGCTGGGAAGTTGAAGAGATACCACATGATCTCGAGTTTCTTGATTAAAGATCTACCGGAAGTAAGTCCGTAGATTTCTTGAGATAGCTTCAGTAGCCAGATACGCTAACAGCCTGTTAGTCGTGGAACTGTAATCTCAGATGTAAATAATTCCCAGCATATTAACCTAGACGAGGACGAGTTGTTTTTTTGTTGTATAAACCTGTAAATAAAACATTTGTGTTTAAACGCTACCCGTTTATTTGATCGGCCAGAATCAAGTCATTACAATATTAAGGAGATAGAGCTGTCTATCCACTTGAACAAAATAGTAGATAGAGCTGCTTATTCATTTGAACAAAATAGTGGACAGAGATGTCTATCCCCTTATATAAAATAGTAGATTGACAATTCTATAAATATGGATATGTTTGAAATCAACCGAAAGTTCTTATTCTTAGAGATAAAGTTTCTGCCCATACTCTTTATTACAGCAGCTTCCTCCCACAAAATTTAATTTACTCTTTCCAGGCTTTCTGAAAAGCTTTTAGTTTCGATCTATCGACTTCGAATGGTGAAGTCAAGTCCTCGAAAAAAAATCGAAAGAAAAGAGTAAATATTCGACGTATGTCAAATTCGTTTCATTTCTTACTGCAAACAAACTTTCCTGGCACCGCATGGGGAATAACTTTGTTGTGAAAGCATATACTTTCGGATGTAAATGGAAATTTTTTTCTTAAAATCTTATTTATTGATGAGAATAAAGATTAAAATTTAGACTCAGAAAAATATCATATAAATAAAATTGAGGACTACTAACAAAAGAAAATTGAATCTTTCTAAAAAGCTTAGAAGATCCACTTCGGTAATATCTCGAAAGGGTTTCAAGTTCAAGGCCAGATTCCGCCGAAGAACGCTCTTGTAAACAGGTAAAGTGCACATGAAATCCCCGGTGGCCTAAAAGCTCTCCTTCTGTTTTGATGCTGAAGTTTCTGAAGTGGGTGTCAGCTCAAGTGTCATCCTTGTCATCTGACTACGATTCAAAACTACGAAGTCAGTTTCAAAATAGATCTAATATTACTCTGAAAGTGGTTCATTAATGTAACTAAACTAAATCTAGAACTTAGACTCTGGTTTTAGAGTAACTTCTTTGATTCATGCAAGAACAGGTTAATTCTTTTTCATGTATACTTAATACACACTCATTATTTTTTTTATATCCAAGCGATATTTTGTAGTTTACCCAGCAAATGGTAATAAAATACACAAATAGCAAAAATAAAATTTTCTATTAAAAAATTCAAAATATTTTACCTCCATTTCAGTGATAATTATATCTTAGTCAAAAAAATAAGAAATTAAAACAGAAGTAGAATTTTGAATTTAATTTTTATTTACAGCAGGGATGCACAACCTTTTCAAGATGAGAGGGTAAAATAGGAAAAAGGATCATGATGAGGGCCAAAACAGTACAAGAAAGTTAAAACATATTAAAAACGTGAAAACACTAGTTTTTTGGGGAGAGGGGGGGCAATACGCATGAATTACAATTATTACTTTACTTATTTTACTCATGCACACATTAAGCAATAAATAAGTGAATAAAACACAAACATTATAGATATGATCAAAATACTATATCTAAAAAAAGATTCCTGCTGAAAAGGGGGAAAACTTGAAATAGAATAACAAAGGCAAACCTCTTATTAATTATACAGAAAAAAAAATTTAAATTTGAGAAAAGAATAATTATCAACAATAATAAAAATCAATGAGATGTCTGGTACTGAATATTTGAAATTATTGATTTTATTTTGGGGTTAAGATTGGTTGTGGCAATACGTAGAACAGCAGAAAGGTTCTCAGCTCATTCTTACTTTTGATTTGTTGAAATTCATTAGTGAGAAAGTTTGCTCGCAAATGTAAGTGCTATCAAAGAAAGTTGCACATGCTGCTGCATTTTGTTTTAAGCACGAAAATTCCTCTGGTAAGTCTTGATAAAATTCTAATGTCGATTTTTCTTAGAAATGAATTTTGAAAAATCAGAATTCTGTAAATTAGTTAAAGTTAACTGCATACTCTCTGCCACTTGATTTACATGAACAGAAAATGGAGAAAAAAATACGTCGATTTTTGTTTGGCACTTTTCAAAATCTGAAAACCGATCATCAAATGCATTACGCAAGATTTGAATTCGATCCTCCTACTGCATTTTCATGGGTGGAAATTTTTCACGTCCGTGAGCTTCTTCTATACGGAAAATCGTACTCGCAGGCAGCCATGAAGGGAACAAACTGAAAAGCCGTGAAGTAAAAAGTAAATAAACTTGGTTAACAACTGTAAATTATTTATTCTGATGTAGAATCGTTTTCGTAAGAGATTTTTATCCTATTTATTTGAAAAAGTCTCATTTCATTTTAAATTGGTCTTATTTTATTTACGACATTCGCGGGCCAACTTCGAAGGCTACACGGGCCAATTTTGGCCCGCGGGCCATAGGTTGTGCATCCTTGATTTACAGAAACGATCATATCTCGGAAAAAATTGAGAAATAACAATTCCAAATTATCTCCAATCTCATTTTTTTAGCAAATGTTCTATATTGTTCAAAAATATAATCAAGTCCTTATGCTCAAATTTGTTTCGGGAAAGATGCTATTTTGAAATCAAGCTATACAATTAATTGAAAATATAAGTAATCTTAATTCCGAAAAAACTGTTGGTTGCCGAAGAGGGCTTGTATAAAATAATCATAATTTAAAATAGAATCTTCAAAACATAGGCTCATTTTAACAGAAATGAAAAATGAAAAAAATTGTAAATATTAATGCTGTAAATAATTTTCATTTTTACATACCAATTTTGTATGCATTTCAATATGTGTATATATCTAATCACCTTTAATCACCTTTAGTAATTAAGAGTCCTTGCACAATAATTCCAAGGAATCCAAAAAAATTTACTTCATAAAAATATCCTAATTAATTTAATTATTAATTAAATATTTTTAATTCCCACTTTGAGCTTATATTTACTCGGGTTGTAATCTCCGCTTTCTTTAGAATAGCATCTGCAAAAATAGTCGTATTACGAAAGGTATAAGCCTTATTGAAAGGTATTTTTAAGTATCATCAGTAAATAAAGAATTAATCTATATGAGCCATATTTTCTTCTTATGCTACCTACTAATGCGATGGTCTTTGCAGTTTCTTCAAGTTTGAGCAGTCACATAAATAGACTTCATTTCCTACCAATTTCTATAGATAAAACAAATGTAATGAAATGGTTTTTATAACTATTTAAATTCTGAGGTGTTATTGTCCATTGACGAACTTGTTTGCGAATCAATAGTTTTGCAGCACGCCTTTCTCTGTTATTGTATTAATAATAAAACAAAGAAATAACATGGTCTTGTATTGTTACAAAGTGCGATTGCATTTTTACATTGTTACAGACATCGTCAACGTTTTTCCCTTGTTGCAAACGTGGCCAACAGTTATAAATTGTTGCAAACATGGCGTAGTCTTGCATTGTTGCTAACATTGAAGATAGTTGTAAAAAATTGTTGCGTGGGATGTCTTTAATGTGAGCGGTAGAGACAGTAATCACATCCAATTTTAGTCCCAAATTTTTGTTTACATGTAGATTCGGGACACAGCATACGCATAAAGTAAAAATACGAAAAACATACAAAACTATTGCATCATTTTTTGATTTCGTCAGTCTTAGACTCCGACTGACCTCTCAACTCTCACTTCGTCCGTCCTAGACAGACTTGTCTTTTTTCTCGGATTTGCCACTAATTTCTCCAGTCTCAGAGTGATATGTCTTCACCCACGTTCAACCCTTCTCTTTTTGAGTTCGGCAAGATGGGTTGCTATATGAGGTGAGAAGGGTTGCCAAATTTGGCGGACGTTACAATAGACTTGAATTGTTGCAAACATTGAAGAGAACCTTGCATTATTGTAAACATTGAAGATAAACTTGCATTGTTTCAAACATTAAAGATAGCCTTGCATTGTTGCAAACATTAAAGATAGCCTTGCATTGTTGCAAACATTACAGATAGCCCTGTATTGTTGCAAACATTACAGATAGCCCTGTATTGTTGCAAACATTAAAGATAACCCTGTATTGTTGCAAACATTAAAGATAACCCTGTATTGTTGCAAACATTAAAGATAGCCTTGCATTTGTTGCAAATATTAAAGATAGCCTTGCATTTGTTGTAAACATTAATTGCCTTGCATTGCTGCAAAGACTGAAGATAGCCTTGTATTGTTGCAAACACTTAAGATAGACTTGCATTGTTGCAAACACTGAAGATAGACTTGCATTGATGAAACGTGAAAAATGACAATTGAAAAAAATTGTAAAATCAGTAGTTATAAGACCTTTTTCCATATTTCTAATAATCCTTCTTTCTTCATACACCACTGCAGTCTTTCATAACTCCACAAGCAGTTTTGTTTTATAAACGAATAAAATTCTTTTAAATCGACGCCATCGTGTTTTATGTTATTTAAAAATGCTGCAAACAATTCTAGTGATTGTGAGTTTCAGATATTGCATTAAATAAAATCTAAAAACTTTCTGCAAATTATTACCTTATTTGATCACATTTTCCCGAATGGTTTTACTTTCATATTTATTTCAAATTAGAGCATTCATCTTAAAAACCCTGTATATTATAACTCTATTCTTAAAATTTCTAACTGTTTCCCCCTTGGAGAAAACAAACAAAAAAAACTGAAATAAAAAATTATAAAATCCCAATACAAAAAAGTGGATGCTGTATATTCAAGATAAAATAACTAAAAATAGCTAATTTTATTTGCAACCACTTGAATTTCACACACACAAAAAAAGCAGAATATACTTAAATTTAGCGAACATCAAATCCCTACACGAAATAAATCACAGACGCCAACAGGAAATAAATTTTCTCAGATTTCCACAAAAACACCGTGTATACCCTAGTGTAATGGATATTCTTTTAGCTCGTCGTTGAATAAATACTTAACAGTTCCCGTTGCTTTCCCCCACCCCACCTCTCACTTATCAAAAGAAAGTCATTTTTAAGGCTTTTCTTTAAAAGAGGAACTCTATTTCTCACGAAAATGTTGCGGAATCTGCGTAGATCGTTCAAGATAAATTTTCTTCACCAAGCCCCATGAAAGAACCTGATGATAAATGGAGGTCCTTTGAATCAATCATGTTGTAACTTATATGGATAAATGATCGTTGATTTTTTTATGGGAATGTGGGTATATATCCGGATTTTTGTCTTATATATGTTACCGTTAAAGAATATAATGCAGTTATTTTATAGAATACCTAGTTATTCCATGAAATAACTGATCACGACCGTTAAAGTGTGCAATATGTTGTTAATTTGACACTTTAACTAGTTATTCTATGAAATAACTAGGTATTCTATATATAAACTAATGATAGACAAATAAAATGAAAAAGAAGCAATTTATCTAATTTATGCAGTAGATAAATGGTATTTAGGGACAAGTACCATAAAATCATTTATTACAACAATTATTACTAAAACGACACTTGGAATTACAATGAACATTATATCTAAAATATAAACATTTTTTGTTGGCACAATGGGTTTTACAAAAAGATTTTTTTTAATCCCTGACCAGTACCTAAACTTTGAGCTGTAGCAACCGACCAGTAGGGGTGGGAGGTAAATGTATTTGTCGTGCGAGATATAGGATACAGATTTTTTTACACTTTAACGGGCTGCAGATCGTTATTCAATGAAATAAATAGTTAAATCAAGAAATACAAGAGAGTTTTTCACTTTAACGGACATGATCAGTTATTTTTTGGAATAACTAGATATTCTATAAAATAAATGCATTATGTACTTTAACGGTAACATGTATATTTACTTCTAAAGGTTAATTTTTTTATTTTAATATTTAAGAGAAAGTGGAAACAGTACATCTTTCTTACATTCAGAAAATGTTAAAATGTAGAAATTGATATGGAAACCAAGAATCCTATCACAAATGCAAATAGATGAAAAGCAAATTAAAACCTTCTACAAAACTGTCAATTTACCATTTTTATAATATCTAACAATAAAATTAATTAATAATTAATTTAATTTAATAAATGTATTAAATTTGATTAAATAAATATATTTATTTAATTAATCAAATTACTGGAATTTAAATAAAAAAACACATTTCAACGAAAATATATTTAAAAAATCGTTACAAATTTAGTTAAATATTACAAAAACTATATGCACCATGAAGTTTTGAGAAGATCCTTTGTACGTTTTATTATTACAAGCAATTATTCTATTTTTTATATAGAGAATCTGGTGTTATATCAAATTATATCCGTATTTGACTATTACCTTGTTTACCAGTAATATTGACTGCTTTTAAATTTATTTCATCTTTATTTTAATCTTTCATTTTTTGTGAAATATTTTTTTATTTCTAAATTATCGATTTTCTCAGTAATAAAATCTATTAAAATTTAAAATCAAGATGATTTTACAAAATTTACCATGCCATTTTAATAAATTATATCCTTTTGACATTTTTCTGAAACAATGTTTATTTTCTTGTCAGTTTAAAATATAAAACTTCAACTTATAAAAAGATTGTTCCCTTCACGATTCAAAGCAACAATCTAGTCCTCTTTATTTATCGAAAAATGATACACATACGCAGGATAACAAAAGTCATTCATCCTTTAAGGTGAAACTGTCATTTTTTATTAAGAAGACTTTCGAGAAAATGAAGCTCAAGAGAAAATGAAGCTCAATCTATCAAAATCCTCCAAAGTAGAAGCTGTCAATTCTTTTGACTTCACTTGATTGCTCCTAGTTCAAAAATTTATGAGGAAAAATAATAATGTAAATTAAAATGGATAGATTTTACAAAGGAGCGGAATAAATTTCTGGAATTTTGTTTATTTCAGGCATGTAACAAAAGAAAATGGTGCAGAAGAAAGAGGTTTTTAAAAAAATGAAAGAGAGTCGCAGAAAATTTCATTCTGTAAAAGTAATGGTACAGACAAAAGGAGAGAGTTGAGATGGAATTTCTCAACATGGGAACCATTGAATAACTGTTTTATGTCGAGGGAAATCTTGATGGGTAATAGAGAACTTAATTATGAAAAAATATACCCTGAGCGGGGATGGTAGCAATGTCTGTGTCTTAGCTATTAGGGGTTATTTAACCCTAGAATGCTAACCATTTGCCTCCTGGACGAACGCTTACGAAATAACTTTGACTATTCTTCTCCTATAATGGCAAATGGATCGTTCTACTCAGTACCTTCATCTGACCTTGGGAACTACAGATGAGGACATTCCTTTTCCCCGAAATATTGCTGCTTGTAGTATATCCAGAACAATAGTCGTCTCAGAGACGAATGGTTATCTGTCCCGTTAGTATTAAGAAAGTATTTCTGTGTATGTTTGGAGATGTCGAAGCCTTTTCACGGAGAAAATTTGTGGGGTAGGCTACAAGCTATCCGTGAATTATTAAAAGAATTAAGTAATGAAGATAATTCTATTTCTGAGAATGAATCGGAAGATGAAGAATTTATTGAAGTTCTTCTTGCTCCATGGATGCAGAAGCGTCTCAGCATATCAACTTTGCCCCGATCAACAAGGACTATTATAAGTGAGCTTCTAAAATTGAATTTAAACATTCAACGACCTGAACAATCCAAAATTTAAAAAAAAGAGAAATGTGTGCATTTTGCCCATATAATTTACGCAGAATGACGAGCAATTTTTGTTTGTTGTGTTCAAGAGCAATGTGCGGGGAACATCACGCATATATGTGTAAAGATTGCTTTGAAAATAATTAAATAATATTTTTATCCTACTTGACAATCAAGAGTTAAGAAATCATCGACAAGTAGTTTGCTTGTATTTAAATTAGCTTTAAAATATTTTTTTAATATGCTTCGTCTAGGAGACGAATGGTTGTCATTCTTGTTAGTTTTTTAAAGGTTACCTTTCTAATGTCAAAAATGCTGATTCATTACTTCTCTTGCATGGCTTCAGCGTTGTATATTTAGCTTGCACCACCCTCTCTTTTTTCCCTTAATTTCCTGAAGGTAAAAACAACTGCACTGAAAGAAAGAAAAGGACACTGATTTGCAGAAATATCTTCACTGAAGTGTTAAATTGCTTAGGATGAGGAACGGGTAGAAGAAATTTCCGGGGGAGGAAAATAATAAGATAAGGAAGGGATAATGAAATTTCAGTGCTCGTGAAAAATTTCGAATAAGCAATAATTCACTTTTCCTAAATTGCCATTATATTTTTAATCAATAAATACATTATTGAAAAGTATTAATTTTAATCTCTTAGCTTTTGTGTCCTGGTGCATCTGCATGTTTGACTTATTTTCCCACTCTCATCACATTCCTTTCTATTAACCCTTTGAACGGAACCTTAACCCTTGAACAAACTGGCAATTACGAGCTGGACTCGCCAGAAATTATTGAGGTTTGACAGGGTCTTTTTAGAGAAGTATGTGTGAGTCATATCGAGTCTATTGCAATGATATATTTGTTTGCATGCTTCTAGTTACCCTTAGAAAGTAATTTGAATAAATCTATATGTACAAATGTTGAAACACGTACTTACTCTCGTTTAAATACTATGTAGAACTGTAATATTTTTGTAAAACATTAATGAAGAATTAACTGACATTAATTATATGTGTGGGGGGGGATTTCAAAAATTATACAATAAAACTAATGATGCTAAAAGTTCAATGATAAAAATGTAGAAAATAAATGATTATGGGCTATAAAGTAAAAACAACAGAGTTTTAACTACTATGCTGATAAATACGAACTGCTTTTAAAAACTTAAAAATATTTTCGAGTGGGAGGAACTGAAAAAAATTTAGTTATGGCCTAATGTTTAAATAAAATAATTTTTACTTATTGTTTTATCAATTTTATTTCTAATCATATTCATTGACAGAATTTATAATTTTGTTTATACAATATGAAATTAAGAATTTGAGTCAAAATATATTTTTTAATTATATTTTTGTTTATATAAATTTTTCTAGCTCATTCTATTTTATTAAAAGATGTTTTTAAATGTTTTTATAATTATTGTTGTTGATGGGTTTTTTTTTCAAAATTCATTATTTAAAATGTTTTGAAATCTAATCAACAGGTTTTTTTTCCAATTCACCTACTAATTCTAACTCACTTGAGAAATTAAAATTCTTAGAACGATTATCGCTTAAATGACATCCAAGTTCTAAATTTGTAAAATATAATGTTGCCATATCATAAACATAAATATACGAAATTTTAGAACACTAATTTATTAAAAACTAGCTCTAATTCACTATTTTATCAATAATAACAAATATAAAATCAATTATTTTAAACAGTATAATGTAAAAATAAAATCTAAAGTGATATTTTCTTCTAATTATCTAAATCCAGTCAAGCATTGACTAAAAAGCTATTTGAAATTTAGGAGAGCTATCTTTAATCAACACTTACGGGAGAATCAAAATTTAATGACAGCCTAGTGAATTGTGATTTTTCCCTTCAAAAGAGAAAGTGGCTCATAAAAGCTAAAATATATATAAAAAAAAGATGATGGTAACTTTTTACCTTCAATAGTTTCTCTTTACTTGCTATCTTTTAATTATAAAGCTCTCAATTATTTTACGCTGAAATAAAGTCGAGTTTTTGTTAGTTTAAGCTGAAGCTAACGGGAAGCGCAGTTCATTAATTTTCTCTACAAACTTTTATCCGCCTCTTTAACAAACTAATGACACTTTCAGTTGTGTAATTTTAGCTAAAACGCTAGAAAATGGAGAGAAAATTATTTTTTGTTCTTGTTTTTATAAGAAAACGGTTTTCAGATCTTTACCTGTTTAAAGATAAGCAACAAAAAAAATTTTCTTATTTAAAATGGAATGTGAAAGACTTTTAACTAATGTTTAGTAAGTTCATTCAAAGAAAAAAAATTAGAGATGAAGAATCAAGTAAGAATTTTAAAAAATGCAACAATAAATAATTTTTCCAGCGTGGAATAAAAAGTTTAAGGCATTGATTTTAAGTTGAAATTTTTTAAGTATGTTTATTTATTTTTTCTTATTTATATCCCATTCTTATAAAAACTTTTCCAATAAACGCCTAGATTATTCAAAAATGAGAAAGGTTTTGGAAAAACTTTTATACTTACGTATTGGACCGTCGACGCCAAAGGTTTAGTAACTTAATGGCGGCAGATTCAAATTTGGCAACAAAACGTCGACGCCAAGGAAATCAACAAAATGGTGGACGACAGTTAAGGTTTAACAAATTTTTAAATTATTGCAGTTTTTCGCCATCATTGGCGGTTTAGCAACTCATTGGTGAAGCCATCAAATTTGATCGATAAGGATCGACGGTAAGGACCAACTGCTATTTAAAAATCTTTTTATAAAATTCTATCTGGAATTTCAGAAATATTACAAAAACAGCTTGGCAGAAATATAGAAATATCATATCCGCATAGACTTTTAAGTTCTTTCGAAATTCTTCTGGCTCGTAAGAAATTAGTTCACACTCCGTGTGTGTGTGTGTGTGTGTGTGTGTGTGTGTGTGTGTGTGTGTGTGTGTGTGTGTGTGTGTGTGTGTGTGTGTGTGTGTGTGTGTGTGTATGTGTGTGTGTGTGTGTGTGTGTGTGTGTGTGTGTGTGTGTGTGTGTGTGTGTGTGTGTGTGTGTGTGTGTGTGTGTGTGTGTGTGTGTGTGTGTGTGTGTGTGTGTGTGTGTGTGTGTGTGTGTGTGTGTGTGGGTGTGTGTGTGTGTGTGTGTGTGTGTGTGTGTGTGTGTGTGTGTGTG
>JAOUZG010043272.1:1365973-1403711 GCA_026289955.1 Argiope argentata
TGTGTGTGTGTGTGTGTGTGTGTGTGTGTGTGTGTGTGTGTGTGTGTTCACATTTTCAATTGCTGATAAAATACTTTTTATTCATCCAATCAAGCTCAAGTAATTTTTTTAAACTTGTAGTGGAATAACATTTGATATTAATGGTTTTTTCAAGTATTTGTTCACTAGATTTTTTATTATTTATTTAAAAACTAACTTTCTCGTCAAAAATCTTCATTTCCCCGGCAACAAATAAGTAACAAATTCCGTTTCTTCTTTCCCAAAGCCTATGAGGCTAGGCTTAACATGTGTTCGGCCGATTATTTTAAACGATTCTGCTTATTTTCATTGTGCTTGATGCATTTAAAATTAAACATAGTTAATTAATTGATTTTTCCGACTCATTCTGATGTTTTTTTCGAATTAAAATTATACAGTATAAAAAAATTAGAAATTTCAAATCTGTATTGTGTACTCAACTGGTGTAGAAAAATCACACATTTTGCATTGTCACATTTGGATTTGAATCCGCAATTAGCGTTGAAAATTAATGCTAGTATAATTTTTTTATCAATTATTTATAGTAATTGTAACTGATTGGCTGGGGTAGTCTGGTCGGTAGGGTGTTGGATTCTCATCCCTTGTGCTGCGATTTCGAACATCTTATATAGAAAGAAAAACGGAAAATTTCCAAGAAATTCGCTTTCTATTTTGCCTCTTAATATTGTAACTCTCACATATTTCTATACATGTTTAAACTAATTGTAATTATTTAATAAAGAGTAACTAAAATAAGTTTTCTTTGTTTACCTAAGCAGGAATTGATTTTTAAAAATTGTTTTTTATATTACTTGTTAATAAATTATTTTATGAAAAACAGTTATGCAATAATTTAAAATAGAAGAAAAACATACCAATGCTCTTAATGAAAGAGAAAAAATTCATTCGAAAATAATATATTCACTTAGTTTTAATTTTACCGTCACAAGAAACTCAACAACTGGTCTCTAGGGAGAAGACGAATTCTTTCCATGTATCTTTTCTAACTTTCAATTTCGTGGGGAACAGTTCCTTGCTTTGGTGAAAGCGATACAACCGAGTTTCTTTCCATGCATAATAGACTACAGGGAGAGCTTTTAAGTATTTATACGACGGCGAGCAAAAAGATGACTTGGTCCCCGAGAGGGAATGTTGTGTGGAAAAGCTTTTAAAATTTATTTCCTTTCCATACCTGGCATATATTTTGGAGAAAGATTTGAAATCATCTCGTCTTTGGTGGAATGTATTTTCTTTGTGAGTTTTAAGCGGTTGCGAATAAAATTATTAATCTTTGTGATCTTTTGATCCAAAAACTTCGGAGAGTTAGGCTGTGCAACTACCAGATTGAAACTTTGATTTTCATAATCCTTTTGAGAAGTATTCTTCGGGGAAAAGGATATAAAAGTTATGTTTCGACTTTTTCAAGTGATGATTTTATTCATTAAAATGGGATGAAACAGAGAAGGAATCGTTACTTTGCTTTCTGCAATAAAAAATATAACCGGAGTTATTTATATCCAAATAAGAAAAATACACAAGGATATGCTGGCATTTTTGTGTAGTAAAATTTATGATGCAATTTTTTATTTGGATTTGATACAAAAGTAAAGTATTTTTGTCATACCCTTAACTGGTAACTTCGACCCTCCCAATGGTACCAAAAATTCTGAATTACTAGACCACAGTATAACAGCAACGAGAACTATATTTGAGTCTGTAGCGATTGAAGGTCGCGATACAAACCTGAGACGCTAAGGGCGGCAGTCTAGTAACATGGCCACTACACCAAAAGTCGACTTCGGTATCGTAGCTGTTATCTGGTTTATAAGAAGGTTAGAGCCACAGTACTCCCCCACTAGGGAGTCGGACGAGAGACGAACGATTTTGAAGGCGCCAAGCGTATGGCGAGGGTTTGAGTTCGTTGGTGCGTCAAGTTAGCAACGGCTTTGGTGTGTCGAGTAAGTGACGGCTTTGTTTGCCCGTAGATGGCGCCACGACAGATCAGAAAGTTAAGCGTGTCAAGGTCACCAATGTCGCGGCTGAAGGTCGCGATACAAACCTGCGATGCCAGGGCCGGCAGCCGCGTAACATAGCCACTACACCAAAGGTAGACTTCGGTATAGCAGATGTTATATGGCTTATAAGGCTAGCGCCGCAAGTCCTAAGAGTCATCAACTGTCATCATACAACACTTTCATAGAAAGTACACTCCGTCATAGATGGGGAGTAGCTAATCTCTACCATTTCTGTACTCACCCAGATGAGGGAACCAATTACCAGACTGTAAGCTTCCAATCCTCAATTTTGAGGTGATGAATTGTTATTGCTATAAATTATGCCTTTATTTAGTTATTTCATAAAAATTCTGCATTTTTGTGTATCACTATTATTATAAATATGCAATTTGCTTTCTGAAGACAAAACTATATCAATAATAATGTTCTTGACGGTGAGTCTTAAATGGCTTTGATGCATCTTCTAAAACTATGATCTTCCCAATTTTTTTAATATAATCGTAATTAATTCTTCTGCTTTTTAAATTAATTTGGGGGGGGGCACTTGAATATGATGATAAGACAAAAGAAAACATTTGTAAAATGTGTAATATTGTAAGGCATTTGGATACAAACACAGTGTCGATGAACAGATAAATAGCAATAGCACTCCAGCCTATATATGTGGGATATTTTTCATTTAAAGTTTTAAGTCGCTGTTTTTGGCTAATGGCAAAATATTCGGATTTGAAGAATTAACACTCCAGTTCAAAACAATTTTCACTAATGAATTTTCTAGGAAACGGGTTTGGTATGCACTATTTGGGCTAACCATCTAGGGGAAGCGCGGCAGATGCTCTGTACCGAGGTCCCATGACCAAGCTCTGCGCCAGGATATATTAACACTTTGGTGACCGGCAATTTTACACAGAAACTAGGACATGTCACCGGCTACTTTTTTGTAATTGAATATGAAAGTAAAACGTTCTAAAAAAACTCCAATGAATTTTGTTGAATTGGAACATCAAAAAGTTCTTCGCCGATACGTTCCGTCATGGTTGAAATTTTTGGAATTTAACTAAAATTCTAATAAAAATGTAAATACTAGGAAAAGTAATTTTTCTGTTATAGAGCGGACAAGACTAAACACGATACGCCAAGTTTTTGCAATGTTCTGTATCGCCCTTGGTGTTATAAATTGAAACAGATAATGCAAGTGCAATGACGAGTTAACTCGTCACCGGTCAACAGCGTTTGGACATGAAAAGACGAGTTAACTCGTCACCGGTCAGCAAAGTGTTAACATCAATAGAATTTACTAACTCATGTACCACTCCGAACACCCTTTCATCTTCATAAAATTGTGTATAGCAACTTTTTTATCTATACCGTATGCAAACTAATTTTTTTCCTTAATAAATATTATCCTTTCAATCGACGGGGAATCCTGGAGATTCCAAGTTAGAAGATATTTTGTGACGAAAGAAAGAAAGAAAGGAAGAAAAGTTAACACACCTTGTGAAAATTAGTCAAACCTATAAAGAGACGTACTGTCAGAGCACGGAAATTATGTTGTTGCTACTTATGGCATTTTTTTTTTTGGACAAGCCCCCTGCTGATACAGAGCAGATTTAAGCCGAAAGGAGCGTCTCTTGTTTTTGAAGAAGCGCCAACTTGGGCCAAGAGTACGACTTAACTACACACTCACCACATTTGCCTGCACAGCTCCTTTTTACAGGGGGCACAGTCACACTTCTCACAGATAGCACACAGAATAACAAACATGCCCGAACCGGGACTCCCAGAACACGAAGAAGACGCGCTACCTCTGTACCAGAGAGCAGGCAAGGACATCATTCTGTGTTCCTTTTTCATTTTTAACCATGCCCTTGCAGAAGAAAGATCGAGCATTAATGGATAAATTGTTTTGCCAAAACGGCAGCCATAGCTTAACTGCACTACATGAATATTGTCGTTTATAAAAATAGCTAAAATGTCTCATGTCTAAAAATGATTTGAAGAAGATAATTATGAAATTTTAAGCCACTACAAACTCCGGTGTGCAGCCATAAATGGTGAGGAAACCGGTAGAGAATGAAACTGACGAAGAAGTCGCTACTGCTGTGGTTGAAAGAACTTCCAGTTCAAACTATTTTTCTGCAAGTTCTCGATCAATGTCTCGTGAGTTGGTGATTCCGTGGTCGACAGTACAACGTTCTGAAATCCATTTTAAAATGGTATTCGTACAAGATTTTACATTATTCTACAACCTCAAAAACTATAATCAATGGGGTACACTTTTAATGAGATGCAGCTATGAATAGTCAAAATTCCCTAATAGTCCTAATGACTCGCACCAACGATTACTGCATTCTAATTACGCGATTACATGGTATGGATTCACTGTTGATTTTATACTCGTACTATTTTTATTCACAGGTCTTAAAACATGCTCTGTCACGATTGTACGGTCGACAGCTGGTCATTCTTGCTTTATAGGAACGGCAATATTTGCAAAACAGTATCTTCATGCAAGTTGATGCTACGCCCCACATTAGAAGCGGAGTCACGGAACTGCTTCGTGCTAACTGTGGAGAGAATTGTATAATATCCGGAGTTTTTCTGATTGTCTTACCACCTTGTTTACCCGACTTATATCCCTGTGATTTATAATGGTCTGGATTTCTAAAAAAGCATGTTTATGGAGGAGTAAATAGCATTTTTTCTTAGTGCAAAGTCAGCATTACACGTCATGTTACTGAAATACCTTGAGAGCCTCTTCATGATAAACATGAAGTCCGTTATAATGCGTAATTGATGTCAATGATCAGATTATGTAACAGAATAAAGTTTAATTATTCTGAATAATTTTTTGACTTTCATTAGGTACCATAATTCCCCCTAGTGGTCAATGTTTGAACTATTTTTATCGCAGAAATCCATTTTATGGTCCGTTTAACATATATACCAAGTTTCATCAAAATCCGAAAGGAAGAACCGGTTCTATGGAGGTCTGAATAATTATAACAACACTGCATATAAGAAAAAAAAGATTAGCAGTTTAATTTCAACAATTCTGACCAAAACAAAAACTAATGAAATAATAGACGACCAAAATAAATATGCAATTTCCATTTTAAAGGTATTACAATGCTGGCCAGTTGTAAAATTGTTATTTTATATTTCTAGTAGCTAACCACACTCTTCTGTAAAAAAGAAAAAAAACCTTCTACATCCTTTTAATTATTGTAATAACTAAGGATTTAAAACGATATACAAGAAATTATTTAACAGTACAAGAAAATATAGATGTTTGCCTTTTAAAAGATTAATATTTTAGATGTTGTACATTCCACTATATTTCTAAGATTTTATATCTTATTTATATCATAAAGGCAGACTCTATTGATTTCTACTTTTAAAAAAAAGCAGATCTTAAAACTTCCATTGGCTTTTATTCCAGAACGTCCATGTTTTATAAATGACATTAGTTTGGATCTTGAAAGGATTTTCTGTTTATTCGAAATATTTACATCCAGCTATTCGAACAGAAAATGTTCTTAAGAAAGCTTCAGATGCAAGTAAAAATGATTTTTCGCGCATTTATACATCGAAGTACTAACATTTATTATTCCTCGGTGCTTAGAAAAGCAATGATGCCAGTAAAAAGGAGGAAATTTTAAATCTCGTGTAGCTGTTTCCGCATTCGGAAAATAAAGTTGTTTTCGAAAATGCATTAGAATGCATTTTGTTATTTTCCTTTATCTCGCTGTCTGGTAGAAATGATCAATATAATACTTTGCATCTCTTTGATGTGACTAAGAAGCATCAATAATTCGTAAATTGTAAGGAAGTAGTTAGTTGATGGATTTTAAAAGTGCAGAAACGTTATTTGATCAAAAAGGTATCAAGCTAAAATCAGTAAAAACTGCTTTTAAAACGCTGAAAAGTCTGATAACTAAATATTTAACGAGGAAATCTACTATCTCATTTCTATATAAGAGAATTAGTTTTATAATTCATATAACCTCTAAATATAGATAAAGTATTAGGAATCGATACGAATTTTAGCGAAAAAAAGTAACAAAAAAAAGATTTTCGATTGTTTATACATATTTTCGTTTCATCCACTGAAGTTCAAGCAATTTTTTTTAACTTGTAGCGGATGACACTTGAAGCTAATACAAATTTTTTTTCAAATATTAATTTATTCATTTGTTATTAATTAATTAAAACTAATTCTCCCCTTTATAGTAATTATTTATAGCTTTTGCGATTGTTAAGTCGGGATAGCCTGGTTGGTAGGGCGTTGGATTCGCTTTCCTCGTGTTGCGAGTTCGAACCTGGTCACAAAGTCTCCTGGTCGGGAGCAAATACCACTGGGGTAATGAGTCAAAGGTGATCGTTATTCGGGTGCTCAGGAGTCCATACTCTCAGAAGCTACTGCACCCCTCCTTCCACTGTAAAGCGGAACACGAGAGCAACAATTGTAATTATTATAATTTCAGAGCATGATGTTGTTTTTGGGATGAGGTTTTTGGCGTCAACAAAAACCTGTAGGCGAAAAATAAAACTTTTATTATCTGCAGGAGCATCTCAAAAAATCAGCTTTTAAAAATGCGTTGCCATTGCATTTACAAAAGCTCCGATTAAAAAAAATAAGTTAATGACAACAGTAAATAAAACCTATTAAAATGTCATTTTGAGCACATGATTATACGAAATGAAATGAATAGGAAATGGGATATTTTTTAAAACAATAACTGCGAGACAAAGTTTTTTTTCGGACCGTCTCCAATACTAAACTGACTCATTCAATGAAACCATTAAAATGAATAAAAATACTTTCACGCCTGTATATTAGTTCTACTGTATACTAATACGTTCCGTCATGGTTGAACTTTTTGGAATTTTACTAAAATTCTAATAAAAATGTAAATACTAAGAAAAGTAATTTTTCTATTATAGAGTGGACAAGACTAAACACGATGCGCCAAGTTTTTGCAATGTTCTATATCGCCCTCGGTGTTATAAATTGAAACAGATAATGCAAGTGCAATGACGAGTTTACTCGTCACCGGTCAACAACGTTTGGACATGAAAAAATGAAACTCGTCACCGGTCAGCAAAGTGTTAATTTAGAATGATAGTT
Source organism: Argiope argentata (assembly GCA_026289955.1). Taxonomy (NCBI): domain Eukaryota; kingdom Metazoa; phylum Arthropoda; class Arachnida; order Araneae; family Araneidae; genus Argiope; species Argiope argentata. The sequence goes on from JAOUZG010043272.1 coordinate 1,373,138, forward strand.
GATTTATTTATTTTTTTGTCATGTAAGAATCTGATATTGTTTTGGTTAGAAGGTTTTGATGTCTCCGAAATATAAGAGAAAATAAAACATTTTTACCGGCTTTTACCAGTATTGCATTATTAATTATTACATATGCTTCTTTGAAAGCAGATGCGTTTTTATATCGGCAGGATTCATTTAGATGCGGGGAATCATTACCGCAGGAATGAATCTCCGCATTTATCGCCGCAAAGAATTCTAACGTGAATTCTTGGATTTTCACAATGTATTTTCTTCATATAAGTAAAAGTAACAATTAGAATCATGTCTTATTGTTTTAAAATTTAAAAAAAAACACGATAGCAAAAATGTTTTACAGAATTATTCAACAGAAATAACTAAGAGTTTATTATCATGTCAGAACATGATATTGATTTGGGAACGAGGATTGCTGCTCAACAAAAATCCGTAGGTGAAAAATTGAAATTTTATTACCTGCACGAGCGTTTCAAAAAATCAGCTTTTAATAACGTGATACCATCCTATTCACAAAAGCTCTGAATTAAAAAAAAAAAAGTAAGTTAATGACTACAGAAAATGAAACTTGGAAAAATGTCATTTTGAGTAAAGGATTAATGAAATAAATAGTAAATGTTATATATTTTTTAAATAATCAATGCGTGACAAAGTTTTTTGGATCGTTTGCAATACTAAAGTGACTCATTCGATGAAAACAATTAAAATGAACAGAATTATAATTTAACTTGCACGAGCACATGGTGCTCGGCCGTTCAAGAAAGGATGTTATGGCATCATACATTGAAAAATGCATTGCATATTTCATATTTTAATTATATTTTCTTTTATTATATCTTTTTAATCGTTTTATTACATTTTTTTAAAACTTATTATCAATCGGTTTTTGTTTTAAATATAAAAAAATTAAAATGAAGTCTGCTATGCATATTTCTATGTATCATGTCAGAACATCATTTCTTGAACGGCCAAACACCACGTGCTCGGGCGAGTTAAACCGGAAATAAATATTTATATTTTTTAAAAAGTTTTTATTTAAAAAGTTGAATTTAAATCTGTTTTGAATAGTTTTTTTTCTTACTGAACCTTAAATCAAAAGAAAATAAAGCATTTGGTTCATATAAATATTGTTTCCAAATACATTATAAAAATAATTATGACCTTTGAAAACATATCTATTACTAACATTCTGATATCAATGTGTTATTTAATTTAGTATTTAATAAACTTCGGTAGAAACAACCGCTTCTATTGGAAATAAACTTTCCATTGCTCAATAGTGGTGACATCTACTGATGGAGCAACTAACTAAAACTATCTATTTAAAACTTTTTTTTTTAAATGAACATGTTTGCAGCATCCCATAGCAGTTAAATGATACAAATTAAATCACATATCTCAACAAACCTTGGAAAATAAATAATAAAAACTGAGTATTCGTATTTATTTGTTTTTAAATTCTATTAAAATCTGAAGAGAATATCCCCAATCTGCCCCATATACACATATAATTTTCTGATCAGTGGTGACATCTAGAAATGATTAATCAGATTATAATTTTTGAATCTGCTGCATAAACCTTAAGTTTTTAAAAACAAAATATTTGATTTAATTAAAGAAAAATTAAAAGGAATCAAAATATTACAATGATCATTACAAATAGCGAAACAAAAATTTAATTCCATCTATGCATTTACCAACTTTTGTGCAGAAAGTGTTTTCTACAATTTAGAAGTCATAGAGCACCTCAAATAGTATTAATAGTCTTAATGTAGTGGTTTGGCACTATAAAAGATTGATACTGCGTGACTCACTTGTGGTTCACATAATTGAATCGTATCGAACCTACTATCTAATTAGATGATATCTTCTCTACCAAAGACGTAATCTAGTTAGACAAATGAACCTTGAACTCATTAATGCAGTATTTCAGTATCCCTATAATTCAGATTTCTACAGGGAGAAAAAAAAGTTTAACTTTCTGGATTTGAAGACTTATGATAAAGATTTCATTCAAAAGAAGAAACTACTGAATATATTAAATATCGAATTGTGCCAAAGGTTTTTGTTTATCCTTTTGCAAAATACCCACATTAATAAAAAATTTCAAGGAAATTGTGGCAAACAAAACTTTCTGATATTTTTGACAGCTAGAACTTTAAGATTTAGAAGAAAATAATTCTAATGGTCAAAAAATTCTTACCCATTTATTTCAAATCCACAATGATATTGAAAATAATTTCCTAAGCAGAAATAGCTTCAAACCACTAATCAGATTCATAATATGTTTACTTAATCACTTTTAATCTGCATTTATTTATTACAATAGCAAATTAAAATAAAACTATTCAATTTGTGGTACCTAAGTTGTCTTGCAACATTGCATATTTATTTAATACTTATAAAATAATTAAGTCACTAACAGAATGAGGTATTACTGAGTAACATATTAACTGTTTACAACATTATAAATCTATATGATGGTTACAGGGACAAACAACTACAGAGTTAATGCATTAATAATAACAGATTCATTGCGTTAACCGCAGCACAAATAGGATGGTTATAAGTAAAGTGTCAGCCTTTTAAGTATTCTTGAAGAAAAATTATTTGTAATATGTAGAAAAATCTGTTTTTCATAATATTAATAGTAGGGTAAATTAAATAACACAAAAAAATTACACAATAAAAAAATTAGTTCTACATTTGTCGATACACAGCGTAGTATATTGTTAAAGGATTTTATTATATCACTATGCTTACAATTTCAATTTTAAAAAATTATATTTTTAAAAGACTATCTTTAAAACGTAACCATAATTTTGTAGAAAACAAAAGCCGCTCTGTTAGTTAAATTTTTTAGTAAAAGCACAGCAATTAGCTACTCTTTAAAAGAAAATAGCCATCTTAATGATTTGAGAAAATATATCTGTGAATAGCTCGAAGAAAATTAAAAGTAAATTTAAAGAACTTGTGGTACTTCCTGAAATTAAAGAACAAAGCACTATGAATCAGAAAGCAGAGAAAGAAATTTTTTAACCAATTAATTCAGAGTCAGTATATCAGTGATATGCACACTAAAATTATAGTGTAGCAGGGACCTTATTTATACCATCGGTGACAGTGCACAAAATCCTGCACTAGATTTAGAATATAAAATCAAAATTTTGCAGCCCTTACAAAATGGAGATCTACAACAAAAATAGATTTTGTGAACTTCCTTCTTTCCAAAATTGATGGCAAGAAATCACGGATGTGAACGATTTTGGTAGATTCATTAAGAATATTTCATACAAAACAAATTAAATTGTTGGATAAAGGTGTCAACTTCCATGCTAATTTAGGAAAATCTTTGGATTTGTAAAAATTTGATGTGATAAGATTATTACCTTTATTATTCATCTTTTCTTTTTTTCAAAAAAAAAAAAAATCTTATATTAAAAAAGTTAGTTTGTTGTACCGTAACAGGCAAGTTACAATAAAATTTTAAGATGTCTTTTTTGTTATCTTTATTTTGCAAGAAAGAAAATACTTATACTTAGTATTTATGCAAGCCTCACCTTATAGTTATTTGTTAAAACACCTTCTTAACAAAATATTTGGACATGATCCCACATTTAGCAGATGTTACCAAAATAATAGGCAAGGCCATACATCTGACTTGAATTTTTATACCTTTTGGTTAGACACCTTCTGGTAGATTTCTACATAGCTGTAGATAATTTTTCTAACTCTTCCTAATGTAATTGTAAATATATTTTTCAACTATTTCGTAGATACAATAAGATTTAAAAGTAATATTTTTAATCACACTTTCATGTCTCTAGATGTGGGTTTGATCTTTAAAAAGACTAAGATTCTCCATATAGCAAACATACTTTTACTCAGAATGTCAAGTTTTTAAAATAATTTAAGCATCTTAACAACATTTACAACATCCTTTGATGATTTAAAAAATTCGGATTTTTACATATTCAGGGAATATTATGCAAAAAAATAATAAGTAATTTATGCTTCTGTAAGAGTTTAAGTGGAAATTAATCCATTAAAAATGACCAATTCATTTTTCAGAATTCAAACATGTTAATCATAAAAAATTCACATTAATCTGAAATATATGAAAATTTTTGGAAAATAGTAGTTTCTTGAAAATAAATTACTCCTTCCAAAAGTGAGATGATTAATTTTAATAAGCTACTTTACTGAATTTTTTAATGCATGTTATTACACAAAATAATGGCACAGTTTATTAAAAATACTTTTATTTAAAAATATACAAATAAGACTCATCTTAAATATCTGTCATAGAAGATATTCTACAAAATTTGCTTGTTAACATGTCATACAACAAATATCATTAGAATTTTCTGAGCAAAGAAACTAAATTTGTCATGTAATAGCAACTAACAATACATGTATATAACTCTAATCTTCATAACCACATTTTCACTTTTATTTCAAAATAAAAACATTATCTCAACAAAAGTGCATAAGTAGATTCATCCGCAGCCTAAAATATTTTATTTCAAAACACTACAGGTATATGAATCATCTGTTGTGAATCATAAAGTGAACTTTCATACTATACTTGCGAGTAAACCTCTTCTTACAGACACTGCATTCGAAAGGGCGCTCTCCAGTATGCATTCTCAGATGAGTCTTCAAATTGCCCTTGAGAGTAAAGCTCTTATTGCAAACTTTGCAGCTATATGGGCGCCCAATGCTATGAGTTTGCATATGTTTTCTGAGAGATGAAAGTGATGGCCTCGCAAAGGAACATATCCTGCAAAAATATGCATTTCTGTCGGGGTCACAGAGCTCTGTTAGCACATCAAAACCTAACAAGAATTAAGAAAATTAATCATTCATGTAACAACAACTAAGCAATTGTCAACTTGGTTTTAAAACCTTGCAAGTCAGAATTTTCATGGTTTAGGTTTCTATTTTTTTTTTTAATAAAATCAAGAAACATAGTTTTAAAACATTATAAGGTAATTCATCATATTAAGACTCCTAGTGGATATTTTAAAAACCTTAATTTTGTTCTTAGCATATATTTTAAACAGTTCTTAAAGTCTCCCTCTTGACTTACATGATTTTTAAACCATGTTGACAAAATATAAAATTATTATAGTCAAAAAGACCTCAAGCAAACAGTAAGGGAAAGCAACATAGAATATTATTCCATTTCATCATATTCAAACTTTCTCCGATATTCTGAATGCTAATTCAGAATAATGTAGATATAAAATCAAAATTTAATTTTAAGCACAAATAAGAGGGTGTTTGCATGACTTTTAGTAAAATATATCAATATGGTGAAACCAAATGAAAGCAGGGATGCATTTTTATCGTCACTTTTCCTTGTAATAGAACTTTTATGTTTGTTTGTTAGGTGCCTTTAAATATTAGAAGAAATCTGATATCTTAAGTTAAAAGAATTGAGAATAATAAAACATGTAATGCCTTAACAGGGATTACTTTAAGCATGCATTGCAATTTTTTGTTAGAAGGTGTTAAAGGCACTTAACAATTTTAGTCAAATATATTAAGGACCAATAATATATCAAAAAGTGCAATTTTTTCAAAGAAGCCATGATTTTTATGGAAATAACTAATAATACTTTAGTTTATGGTTGTGACACGGACATTATTTAAATGCCTCTACTCACTGAAAAACTTATTTGTATACACTCAGTCTCATTCAAATGAGTCAAATAAAAATGTTTAGTTTATAGAACACTTTCTGCAACAACTCTACCACCAACAGCAACAAAAAAAAATTATTTTTGTTTGAGAGAATTCAACAGAATAATGTTAGGATATGATGCTATTTGTTTTATATCTGATTGCTTCTGGATGTGTAAACATCTTCAAAATTACTGTCAAAAAAGAATAATGGTTCTAGAACCAGTCCCACTTTCATTTCAGTCTGCCCTACAATGAAAAAATGCTTCAATTTCTATGATCATTTTTATAAGATACAAAATATATATATATAAAAATGTGGATTATACATTCCCTAGTCGTAACCCTCTCATAGCTTTCAACATACTGTTCACTTGGATTTACAATAAAAAGGTAAAGTGACAAAATAAATGAAGAAATTTTAATAAAAAAGAATAATAGCAAATTTTACTAAATAAAATAACTGTAAATGCAAATGTTTAAAATTTCTATATATTTCAGTAAAATATAAATACAATTAAACTCTTAATATAGCATCTAATCATATTTACTTAAAAATCATAGACATCATGGAATTCATATTCAATAAATCACTTATACCATAATATTATGTAAGAATATTGATTCCCTATAATTTATATTAGGTATTACTACAGTGATAAATGTATGCTTTTAGTTGAATAAATAAAAACAGGTACAGTAAGTAAACAAATTAACAAAGATTTACTTGGAGTTTATTTATAGTAAGCAAAAAAATACCCTTAATTTTAATTATAAATATTTAAAAGAACAAATAATTTATCCAATTTAAATGCTACAATTGATCTAAAACAATTTAAAGCAAAAATTTATATTTATATATATAAAAGTTTGTGAAACAACTTTCACTTATAATGTTAGAATATTAGTAAATGGTAACCACTTTTATCCAATTTATATTATGAAATATACAAATAATTTATTAATTTATTACATAATACTTAAACCAAGCATATTATCTTAAAAATAGAAATGAAATAAACAGAAAACACTGAGCTCAACTATAACTGATTTATTATTTTGTTCTCATAATTGTTATTTTGAATTCAAAACAATAACAATACATGTATATTGCAATAAAAATGCAGACAAATATTATTGTAGTGCTCATTTCATTGTTAGGATATAATAGGTTGAGGAAAAAGAAATCTATCAAAATTTTACAGCCATATACAGAGAAAATAATGGATTTCTTTCCATTATTTGTTTTCCATATGGAACTTTTGGAAATAATGGAAAAAGAAATCCATTATTATCTTGGCTGTAAAATAATAATGGATTTCTTTTTCCCCAGCCTAATATATTTAAAATGAATTGGCTGAATGAAACAGATAATATTCATCAAACAAATTGTTTTTCTTATTTGAACATATTGCATAAAAGAAAATAAGACTCATTGTAACATAATTTTTTCTCACTTTTTGATCTAGAATTTCTATACCATTTTGATTTGAAAATTAACACAACTAAGTTAACATGAAAATGCTAACATAAAACTTTGAATACAACAAAACTATAATTGTTTTTTGCTTAAATAGCAAATACTTTTTTTTCTCTACATTTCAATTTCTTTTGCATATAAGTAATACTCAATCTAAAAAGTTTTGTAAATGTTAAAAGCCCCCGATCTCCCAAAAATATTATAAATAGGAGTATTTAAAAAACTTTGTATTATAAACTTTGTTAAAACAAAAATCTGAGTTGAATAGGAAACAAATGCTACTTTATACATCCATTTAAATACATAAAATATAAATTAGATTTCCAATTTTACAATTAAAAACTTTGTAATATATTAAGATATTTAAAGATAATATATACATTTTAAATACGTTAAAAATATACTTTTGCATTTTAGAAGCTGAATCAATTATAAATTAAGTTCTCAATATAACTGAAATTTTCAAATAATTTTTCAGGGAATTGAAAAGCGCATAACTATAAATTTAAATGTAGTTTTACTTTATAAACAATAAAATGCCCCCCAAAAATATCTTTTGAATAAAAAGATGAACATATAAAATCTCTAAGTTATATATGTGTGTGTACACCATATGTTTTCTCTTAATTTTAGTGCACTGCATTCTAGACGAAATCATTAAAAAAATCAGAATCAAAGACAAAGCTATTCCTCTAATTCTCGTTGAAGCAGAAGAATGTATACATATATAAGGCAAATAATAGCATATTTATATTAGGTGAAATTCAAACAAAATATGAAATCTATTAAGTAATATGCAACTTGATCACAGAAAGTTATATCTTTGGCACTTTAAAACTTGATTCCAAACAATCTTCAATTATCTAACTTCAAATAATTAGATGTGTATGAATAGATGATGATGTAAGTAGTTAAATGTTGTTCATGTAATAGCCAAAACAAAATAAAGGGAAATAAAATAAGTATATAAGAATAGATGTTTGCATAATAACATAGTTGTTTATTCACAATGGTCTATGTGCAGAATTTTTATTGTATTACATATTTATAATGAAGCAATACAATGTTAATATTCAGAAAAACTTACTATTTTTAATATATTCACTTGAAATATTTTATTTAAGTACTAACATGCAAAATTTAAAAAAATCCTTCGAAAATTGATTTAAGTTATATACTAATCCTAAATTAAATACAAGAGTAAATGGATGAGGTTTTTGACATTAAAGTAAATAAAAAACCACATTGATGATAAAATTATATATTGTTGAGTAATAAGCAAAATCACTTATCTCAGTTTCTCAAATTTCATTATAGGATGAAAAAAATAAATAAATGTTTTTTACAAACAATAATGAACAGTTCTGACTTTTTTGAAGATCTAACATGAGCATGAAACTGCATGGGCATTAGTAACGTAAAAAATTATTGATTACAAAAAATTTAGTTTGCTTAAACTGAAACACGGATTATTAATTCTGAAGTGTTGATATGTTTCTTTACATATAAATTAATAAAAGTACATTTCATTTTTTCTTTACAAAACAATTTACAAATGAGTGTAAAATATATGTGTGCATTTTTTTCTTTATTATTATTATTATATATATATATATTCAAATTTTTCGAATTTGTTTCAAATAAAAAATGTTTAGTCAGGTAAAATTGGGTCATTTATGAAAACATGATTTACATAGAAAATTAATTTGAAGTCAGTGCCTTCTAAGTACAGCAAAAATAACAAAGGGTGTTAATTCAATTATCTTTCAACAAATATAACAAATTGTTTGAAATTATTTACATTCATAACTATTATAAAAATTCACATATCAATTTTGATAAATTACGGATATAAAAAAATGTTGAATAAGAATTCAAAAACTAAAAAAGATTACATAAATTATTTTTGCCACACACGATTACCTCATAAAAATTAGCATTTTATAATATTTTTTTATAAAATATATTAAGAAAATTCGACAACAAACATATCAAAAATGAAACAAATAAATAAAAATGAAGAATAAAACTGAATATTTATTAAAGTGAGTCAGTTTAAACAATGATCGTAATAAATGAGCGACAGTATTATAGAATATGAAATTATAATGATGCAGATACATACAACAAATATGAAGAAAAAAATGTTAAATGCCTAAAAGGACTTACTTTGATATAACACAGCTCTTATGTCAATTTCAAAATTTATATCACTTTCACAAAAATACTAGAAGTTAACACAGTTTTCCTTTACAATTTATTTTAAAGCAAACATATAATTGCAATAATACTGAATACTTTATATGTCACGTTACTAGTATTTACTAAAAAAAATAATCCTGAAATTACTTTCTAACCCAAATTAATATAAACACTTTCATAAAAATACTAGAAGTTCACACAATTTTCCTTTACAAATTATTTTTAAACAAACACATAATTCAATAATACTGAATACTTTATATGTCATGCTACTAGTATTTACTAAAAAAATATTCCTGAAATTACTTTCTATGTACTAAGAGATGAATTTTCATATTTGATTTATGTGCAAAACATTTCCCACACACGGGGCATTGAAATGGTCTTTCACCTGTGTGTATTCTCATATGAATTGTCATATTTCCTCTCTGGGCAAAGGATTTTTGACAAATGTTACAAACATATTGAACTATTTTATTGTCTTTATAAACAGTTTGGAAATTAGGTTCAGAAGATGATGAAAAAGGGACATTCAAACTTGCTTGTAGATGAGATGAAAAACTATAATTCAATACATTTTCTTCAAAGCCTATTAAAATAAAACCCACAAATATATATTAATGAACAGACAATACTTTTTCTTAACTTGTTCGAAAATTAATAATTAAAGCAGCATGAAAATTTCATTTCAACATACATTAAAAACAGATACCATAACTGAAATATGTGTAGCCAATAAAATTTAGATACTTCAGAGGAATTAACAATTTTTAATTATTATATAATTTCTATAGTTTTGAGCACATTTATATACAGAAAACGTTGAATCTAATGTGTATCAATAAATTTGTTGAGTGATGGGAAGAGAAAATAGCATTTTTCCATTTTAATAAACAGAAAATGGCACTTTATGACAGCTGCTATTAACAAATGTTGACAGTAACAGTTAAAATATTATGCTAGTAAAAATTGTATTCTTTTTTAATAGAGATTAAGTTATTTAAGTGTTTAACAATACAGTAAATATATTAAAAAATGGCTAAAAAATCAGATTCTGAATAATGTGATTCTTTGCCTTGATATATTTTAGAAACCATTTTAAAAAGTTGCATATATTTCTTATATAGAGAGAAAAAAGTTTGTTTAGAAGAATAATTGTTACAAAAAGTGACATCTACAACTAATTACAAGGTACAAAAATACCAGCAGTTTGAAAAATATTATGAAAATAAAAGTAATAAATGATTCCATATAATTAAGATCCTAAACAAATATTTTTAAAAAATTCAATATAATTTTAGTATACCTTGATTTGAGTTATTTTAAAATTTCATTTTACCATTATTTATTAACTAAAAGAACCAAAAAAAATCAATTCATTTTTAATGCTAAATATAGAATTTAAGTTAATCAACCAACTCTGAATGCATGACAACACTAACATATTAACTATTACTTTCTGCTGAACAATTATTTGATATGAGTAACTAAGTGAATTTTCATATTTGATTTATGGGCAAAACCTTTCCCGCAAAAAGAGCACTTAAATGGTTTTTCACCAGTATGCATTCTCATATGAATTTTCAAATTTCCCTTTTGAGCAAAAGCCTTTTTACAAATATTACAAACATATGAAGAAACTGCACTGTTTTCATAAATGTTTTCAAAATTTGTTTTGGAACAAGATGAAAAGGATCTATTCAAACTTGACTGAAGTTCTGCTGAAAAACCAGGATACAAAATACTTGCTTCAAAGCCTATTAAAACAAAAGAAAATATATACATATTATAAAAAAGGAGGTGCATTTTCTAATTCATTTTAAATATTGGGAAAAAAATTTCACAGTTGAGTGTATATTATTTCAAAATTATCTAATTTAGATTTAAAACAACTAAAATATTGAATAAATCTTAAACTGGGATGTATTGTTAACTTCAAATGATATTTAATAATTTTTCTGTCTTTTTTTATTATTTAATTACATTATTTTTACACCTTTATATTTATTTTTAAATGACATATTGAAAACTAGAATTTCTCTCACATTTAGAAGGAAAGATAAAATTGAAAAAGATTCTTGTAAAAATATATTGTGAAAAAGCATAATTTTAATCTTATTTTAGTTTGCCAATAGTAAGGGAATGGGAAAGTAAGTTGCATTACAAAAAGAAAAACTTATCTTGTAAGGTGTTTGTGTATTAACCACAAGTTATAAAAAGTATATTGAAAACAAAAGAGTTTATTAGCAGGTAGTATTTGATTATTAATCATTGGTCTATTACCTATAAAACACAAATATCCAAAATAAAAGTAAATATATGAAGACCCATTAATTTTAGAAATTAAATTATGAATAAGCCGCAGAAAATATAGATACAAAGTTATCTTTATCTTATTCTTTCAATTTTACACTTGTCACAAGAAATGCTGAATTTAAATATCCTCATTTATACTTTTATCTTTAAGTATAATTGATCATAATTTATAAATTCTTTTTTGCATTTACCTACTACATTTAATTGCTACATATTTTTGTATAAAAATTGTTTAATATTTGTGAAACGTTTCTAAAAATTATTATCAAAAAAAATATACAAAAAAAAAAGTAAAGAAATGCATAAAATTATTTTTTTAAAAAAATTAAGACATTTATTCATACACAGATTTTAAGTAGAAAATATTTATGAAGAATAAATATAATAATATATACCACTCATAAAGCTTAAGAACTCAAAATTAAAATTGTTAATGGCTTATAAATATATATATATACATGTAATAGCATATTTAAATTTCACTAGGAAGATTACAACAAATATTTATGAAATAAAAATTTAAAAAAATTTCTGTGATAAATTTCTGGTGGAAATATTATTATTTCACATTATTTCTAATTCATATATAAAATTATTAGTTTGAAATGAGTTTAGTTAAACTTTTTTTTTATTTAACTAACACAAAACAAACCATAAATATCTACAAAATGACATTTATTAAAGATATCTTAAAAGTGCAAGAAAAATAAAAATTCTTCTCATAAAATATCTAATTGTAATAAAACAGAAAAGATAAAAAGATAAAATTTTGCAATTATTAAATTGAATGCAAACAATTAAGCTCAAACTATGTAAAACCTGTTTGATTTTTTTCTCTTTTTTATTACTAAAAACAATAACTCATATTTCTAAAATTTTAATAAAAGAATAAATAACCCCCCAATACTTTTTTTTTCTTTTTAATTTTCAAATTAACAGCAACTTTGGTGGTAGAACAACAATAATAATCAAAAATTGGATTTCAAGAGAGCAATTTAATTTTTAAAAACTTGTTAAAACATAAGAGATGGCCAATAACAGTAAAGAGAATAACAGAATGAAATCGTTTCATTGTTTAAAAGTCAATAAATAATGTACTTTAGAATTAAAAAGTCATAAAAAAAATAAAGGAAATTATGTCTGAAAGCATTTAGTAAAAAATCTATGAATATACAACATGTACATTTAATCAGTTAACAAATGCAGAATTTTTTTTTAAAAAAAAAAAGAAAGGAAATATTTTATAAATTATTTATTAAAGTTAATCATTCAACTGATAACTTTTCGCTATATTTTGTAAACAAAACATATAAATATTCCGTAGCTGAGTTGTATTCCTCATGACCGGAAGTAAGGAAATATATTATTTTGTAACTTTATAACTGAAAAAAAAATGATGAACATATGTTAATGATTGCTTATTTTGATATAATATGCATTTTAATTCGTAAATGCTATTTCTTTTTTAGAAACATCATGATTATTTTTTCGCTTGGATATATTTCTGCGATCAGGTTGCCCTTAAATAAATACTAATTAATTTGTAGGCATTTTTTTCATGAAAAATTTTTTAACGAATGCTTTGTATTCATAATAATAAAAATATCATAATTTAAGCATATTTTAAATTAAAATGGATATGACTGTCTGAGGAACCATTACGATATAAACAGGGGTAGCAAGAAATTTATCTACAGAGAGTTGAAGAAGATGGCAGAAATTCATTATATTGATTCCGAATATGATAAAATTTAAATTACATATAATTCAGATGATGCGCTTTACATTTATTAATTTAAAAACTTTAATACAAAAACTCGCTAATAGATGGAATTTATTAGCAAATGTTGAAAATATTAAGCATGATTTGCATTACAAAACCATAATTTGCATTACAGAGTCTATTACCTTTGTTATTTTAATTTAAAAAAGGGCGGATTCTGCACGAACATTAGTTTCTTTTATATTTTTTTTTTTTGTGAAAATTGCAATAAAAAGAGTTAATGCTAAAAAATTTCTACCAAAACCAACAGAATTCCGTTCCAGTTCTTAAGGAATTTCATCGTATGAAGGGATATGAAGAAGTCCCATGTATCTAGGGGCCCTACTCAAGATAATGTAGAAATTTGAAGAGAAAAAAATTGCATTTTTACAGGTAAAAGATGAATAAGATTCCGTTTTCCAGCGATGAAAATGTGACCACGCTAGTTTAAGTCAGCAGTTAGTCGCCTCATAATGGTGCGAGTTGGTCAGTTGTTTCTAGTGTTCTGGATAGGCCGTATTCAACTATACGAAAAATTGTAGGGAGAGTTTGCCTTTTCCTCAATACAAAATCAAGTCTACGGCCTGTTGTTAGATGGAGACTTAAAAGTCCGTAAAATTTTTGCACTACAGTTCCTTACTCGAATGGGGGAGTGAGGGTTGATACAACTTGACTATGCAACATTTTGTGGAATGATGATGTACACTTTTTCCTCAATGGTCAAGTTAACACCTTAAATTGTTGAATTTGAGCAGAATAAAGTCCTCTCGTAATCCAGTAACAACCCTCGCATCTGAAAAAGTGACAGTTGATGTGATTTTACTGCTACTTTTATCATTTGAAAGTATTTCATTGAAGAGATCTTCAAATGGAATTGAAACCTACTCCACCACAGATCAACATTACTATGATATGCTAAGGGATTTCGTAATCCAACTCTTCTATAGCACGGATTTCTTCAGGGCATCATTTTTAAGCAGGATGTTGCACCACTTCATAATGATTGTCGTGTAAAGTGATTGATAGAATACCATTTCACAGAAGCACAAGTTATCAGACGTATTTCCCAATGGACTCCACGTTCTCAGGGCATCACCCCTTGATAGTTTTGGTTATAGGGTTATGAGGAGAACAATAAATACCATGAAAAGCCATAATCTCTCTTAGATGTGAAGGACAATATTCGGCGCCATATTCTTAATATTCCGGAAGACTCACTTCTACCATCTATAGAAAATACGGTTTTCCGATTAGAACATACAGTTGAAAATAAAGGAGGACATATTGAGTAATTTTAATTTTACATTCTTTAACAATTATAAACCATATTAAATGGTTTTATGTGTATTTATTACAACTTCACCCAGGTAACACATCCTATTGCATGATATTGTTCAATATTGTGTGATATTATATGATATTAAACAATATTCCACAATATTAAACGATATTGAGAATATTGATCATTTTCGTACAATATCTGAGTGCTACTAGTGCTCCGAAGTGTAAATTTTTGTACTAATTTTTTACTTAATAAATGTAAAGCGTATCACCTTAAAAATCTGTAGTTGAAATTTTATCTCATTTGGATCAACAGACCGCATTTTAGAGCCTTCTAAATTGACTTACTTATTTCTTGCCTATTCTGCACATAATTTAATTTGGTTACTTTGAAGCATTCATTAATTTTAAGATCTATAATTATCTATTTATGTATTTAGAATTTTGAAATATGTCAGAATTTAATGTTTCTGAATTTCTTGAAATTTTAATATTTATAAACTGAACCGAAAAGTTTGCAACTCTATTACTACTAAATCCCCAACAGCATAGTCACCATATCTTCTCAATATTCATCGACATTCAGAATATCTAAGAAAGTCATGGAGATTTCAGTACTAATATCTTGAAATATCTTGTACTATAAGGTAGTAGTTTCCGACGTTACGAAAAATCACTCCAAAATCTGAAGTGACATTCTCACCTCGAAAACTTCAAAAAATTATTTAATTAAAAATATTATTTAAACGTAGACTCGGTATTTTCACTTCATAATAGATGTCTGAAGCCATTTCTGCCAATTTTGTTCGAAAGCAATACATAAATTAATTCGTATAACCATGCAACAACCATTATCACCTTCTAAAACAAGTTAAACTCTTTAAGAGAATAATCAACCTAAGATTTAAAAAAAATCGGGGAACACTTTTATTTTCATTTGTAGATGATCTAGAAACGTTCTCTCCCCCCCCCAAAAAAAAACCGGTGTTGCTTTACATTCTGAATACAAAACATTGCCGTACAGATCATAATAATGTCGTAGCTCGTTTTGTACTAATATAGATATTGTATGGTACTGAAAACATATTTTTAGATTGTGGTGAAAACTTTATAGATCAGACAATATCCCTCGGACCAAATAACATCCCTCGGACTGAAGTGCCCCTTTTAGTCTAGTGGTCATGTTACTCGGCTACAAACCCTCAAATTGCGAGTTCGAGCCTACAGCAATCCGCTTTCGCTAAAAGAGCACACAGGTCACAACTTTTGTCAAGGATTTCAATTATGGGCTATGCATCTAATAAATAGAATTTTTGCATTTCAAACTTGTAGATTCTTTACAGTAATTAATAGTGATTGAATTAGATGCGAAATGGCACAGAATTTAAGACAATGACAAAAGTAATTCGGAGTAGAATAAAATAAAAACAATTTCATATAAACAAAATATTTAAAGAAAATTTATAATCAATTTGATATCGGGTGAAAATATATATTAATATTGATCAAGCTAAATTAGAAGATTTTAGTTCATATTTTTTTATTACTTTGAAACTTGAAGTTAAAAACAAAGATGAAAAAATTTTAGTACATGAAATGTGTCTACTAAATATGTGGTTCTTTTGCACAAAAGCAAATAAATTAAAAGATCATTTACTTTTTGAAATATTTCACTCTAAACGGCATACTTAATTTCATCTGATTAAACGAAAAACGAATATTTAAGAAGTACTGCAAATAAAACCAAAAGAGGCATTCCTCTTCATTATGATGCATATAAATATATTCGGATGAAAGATGAAAAGTGTTAGTAAATGAGGTTTTAAGTTTATTTTTTACTGTAAAAGAAAATACATGCGATGATGAATATCCATATATGAATCTCATTTGATTAAAAAAAATTTATATTATAGTATTTATCAGATGTATATCATTCTAGAAGGTCTAAACACCATCATGTTGCTACCGCAGTTTAAAGATATCTGGATCTTTACGGACAGTAGAAGTACTGACCGGCACTTGACTGATTGGCATAAAGTGAGGGACAGTACTAGAGCAAAGATACTCAAGAACCTAAAGCATCTTTCCCTTTCTCATCGGATCCACTTTCCGTCTCATGTCGACGTCGCTATAAATGAAATTGCTGACAGTTTGGATAGAGCTGGTGATGGCGAGACCATTACGCCTGCCGCTTCTCTTACTTACATGGAGTTTTTTTCTAAACTCAAGGCTGAGAATAAGGCTATTTGGATGGTTTCGCCGGTGCACCTATGGTATCAGAATAGGAGCCCTGGTGGCACTCTAGTTCAGGGCAGTCGTAGATGAGATCAAACAAATCTTGCCCGTTTACTTAGGGGCCATCAATTATGAATGATTTTTGTTGGAGGCGGTAAACAGTTCGAACTCTGCACTAAACGTTCTTCAGCACAGGTCTCTCCTGGCCACATTTTATCTTGTCTGAGGCTTACCAGGCAGGAACTGGTTAATGATCCACTTTTGGTACTGCACTTTCTCAAGGTGAAGGAGTTCATGGACTTGATCTAGCTCTGGTGGTCACGGGGAGTAGAAACAACAATAACAACAGATGTCTATCAAAATTACCATAAGATATCTTTCTTCATTAATAAGTAGTAGTTCTATGTAGACATTATATTGCCCTACCGGAATGTCATATTTAGGTGCGCTAGAAAAAAAAGGAAATATGAATTCATCAGATTTTGGAATGTCTAATCTTTAATATGCAAGAAGGGAAGTAATCGAAAACTATTTGTGTCTTTAATATATTACAATACGACCCATCATTTTAATGTCACGAATGTACTTAGATTATTATTTGCTCAACAGCTCTAATAACTCAAGATAAGGCACTGTGTTTATAAGAAATTTTCAGTATATATATAAAGAATGAAAATACCTAAGCAATGTTAAAAAGTATAATCTTATGTAGAATTTCCAAATCATAGAAATAGAAAATAATTTTATTTCTCAGACTTTTATAACACACATTATTTGCGTATGCACTGGTGATTATTTTGATTTAAAGTTACCTAGCAACGAATTAACTTTATATTCTTTTTACATTTTCAAAGATGCGGGCCGTCGACAAATAAGATGAATTATAGTTTAGAATTGAATACAAATAAGTTTGCTATTAAACGTGTGCAGTTACTCCTAATCCACAGATGATATTTAAGTACTTCTTTAGAAAGACGCACATGATAATATTAGTTTATTATTAGAAAACCTATCTGTTTAAATTGTAATTAGCATTGCTGTTTTTCAAAACCTTTATGAAGTTCTTTTGCTCTTTATTTTTTCAAAATTTGCTGAGAAAAAAATTACGGATGCAAAACAAAATTTATTTGCCTTTTAAAGTGCATGGAATTACCCCCCCCCCCCATAAAACATTAGAAAGATTAAAATCTCCAACTAAAAGGGCATAAATAAATGTAGAAGGAATTTAATTGTAACTTAGGAAGAAAACAAAAGATTTTAATCCTTAGTGGATATAATAATAAGCTATTTGAAATGCTAAAAATATGCTTATTTTTTCAATTCCTACTAATTAGCTCACTCTCTCCATATATATATAATCTTGTTCAAATTTTCAATCGTTCCTAAAATACTTTTTATTCATCCATTCAAATTCAATAAATTTTTTTAAAACTTAAAGTAGATGACATTTGATGTTAATACAGTTTTTTAAATATTAATGCATTAATTTTTTATTTATTAATTAAAAACTATTTTTCTCATCTTTATAATAGTTGTAGTTGCTAGGTCGAGACAGCCTGGTTGGTAGGGCGTTGGATTCGCATCCCTTGTTCTATGGGTTCGAACCTGGTCGCAAAGTTCTCCATGTCGAGAGTTATCCCACTGGGGTGTACTGAGTCGAAAATGATCAGGGGTCAGTACCCTGAGAAGCTTTGCATCATTCTTTCCGTTGTAACAACAACAATTGTAATTATTTAATAAAAAGTAACTAAAATAACATTTTTTTCTAATAATCTAACCAGAAATTGATTTTAAAAAACTGTTTTTTATATTGCTTCTTATCAAGTGAGAACGTGATGTCGTATTTGTTTGAGGTTTTCGAAGCCACAAAATAAAGGGGCAGAAAATTAGCGATTCATCGCTTTTAAGGCATGGACTTCCTTTTTTAGGGTTATTAGAAAACATTAAAGATGGCAGTCACATTTGGCGACTTATCATCAAAAAAAATTGCAATTTGACGCGATTGTCCGCCATGTACGCAATTCCCAATATAACGACGCATACTAATTCTGATAATCACTTGATTGTTTTAAACCTGCTAAAATTAGTAAATAACTTCAACTAGTTAAGACAAACAACTTAAAATTAATAATGTTCTTACATGATAACATGAAATTTGAGATAGCAGATTTCAATTTAATGTTGTTGTTTTAATTTTTAAAAAAGAATGATAGGGAAATATCATCTTTCATCAAAGTATATTTTACTTACTATTTCTTTTAAAGGAACTTCTTTTTCATTTTTATTTAATATAAAATTAATGAGAACAAACATTTTTTTTAAAAAAAATACATGGATTTTTTTTTGCATACTTTCTTGCACATATTATTCTTTTAAAAACGCATTACAGAATCAAATATATTTCTTATTATTAATGAAAAATCGTCGCCCATTGAATTTAACATTTTCTTATAAAGTTGTTATGTACCTATGAAACAAATAAATATAAAAAAAAAGATTAAAATGAAATCTGCTATGCATATTTCAATGTATCACGTCAGAACATCATTTCTTGAACGGCCAAGCACCACGTGCTCGTGCATGTTAAATTATATTTTTATTCATTTTAATCGTTTCACTGAATGAGTCACTTTAGTATTGCAAACGATCTAATAAACTTTGTCTAGCAGTTATTGTTTAAAAAAATATCCCATTTCCTATTTATTTCACATCATAAAATCACGTGCTTAAAATGACATTTTTCTAGATTTTATTTTATGTAATCATTAATTTTTTTAAAAAAAATCAGAACTTTTGTAAATGCGATGGCAACGTGTTATTAAAAGCCGATTTTTATCGATGCTCCTGCAGATAATAATGTTTTTTATTTTTCGCCTGCGGATTTTTGTTGGTGGCAAAATACTCATTCCCAAAACAACATCTTGTTCTGACATGATAATAAATGACCATGCATTTGCGCCTAATGCGAAAAGTGATATAAATTAATTATGAATAACATGCTTTAGTCTTATGAGTTTTTCCAGCAGTTGAATCGAATCAACGAATCCGAATCACACCATTTACTAATGAATTGAAACTCTATGAAGCATGTCTAATGAACTCTATAAATTGCTGCTAGACGCATGTGAGTATTTCAAAAAGCGCAATAAGAAGAGATCCTTTCCCCCCCTACATTTTTAAGGCTGAAATACATATTCTCTAACAAATCCCATTTTCTTTCACGTACATGGAGTTACGTTTGTTATACACTGAAGTGACAAAAGTCATGGGATAGCAATATGCAAATATACAGATGGCAGTAGTATCGCAGCGAAAAAGTATAAATGCGCAGTTCGTTTTCTAGAGCTTTCATTTGTGTTTAAGTTATTCATGTGAACAGGTTTTTCGTGATTTATGGCGGCACGACGAGAATTAACAGACTTTGAACGCGGAATGTTAGTTGGAGCTAGACGCATGGGTCATTCTATTGCGAATATCTCTAGTGAATTCAACATTCCGAGATCCACAGTATCAAGAGTGTGCCGAGAGTATGAAATTTCAGGCATCCCATCCCATCTTGGACAGCGCAGTGGGCGACCACCTGCACTTAACGACTGAGACCGCCGACGTCTGTGTAGAATGGTCTATGTTAATAGACATGCAACACTTCGTCAAATAACTGCAGGAATCAATGTGGGACGTACAAGGGGGGTGTCCGATAGGACTGTGCGGCGAACTTTGTTATTGTTCCCGTGTTCCGTTTTACAATGGAAGAAGGAGTGCAGAAGGTAAGTCATAGACAGACTTTCGAACCCGCCATGAGGGCACATGGATTATCAATAAAACAGAATGACAGGGCATCCGCAACACTGGTGGAAACTGTGGTTGAGTCCTAATGGCCCTCATCGGCCACGGTACAACCCTTCCAATAGGAAGTACGCCCCGTCATCTATGGGAGGAGTCCAATCCCCACCTATTAGTGTACCCATCGAGGGTGGCGAAATCCAACCACCATGACGGAAGCCTTTCATCCCCAATTACGAGGTGCCCCCCTGGATGAAAGCTTCCGAGGATATGTATCCCTATTCACCCGAAGGTAGAAGTCTGACTTCTAGCTCATACACGTCACAAACCCTTTTTAAGGGGTGGAAATTCATTCATCCACAGATCGCAATTTAGATCAGGAACCGAGTATGATCACCTCTGACCCAGTATATCTGGTATCACTCTCGGCATGGAGGACTTTCTGACCATGTTGGAGGTTATAGCGGATTTGCTAGGCCCGAACTCCGAATCTTATGGTTAGTAGCCGCGTAACATATCCGTTGGGCCAAAAGTGCACTTCGGTCCGAGGGATGCTATCTGGCTTATATGTAGAGCAAGTGAGTTTGGCGAACGATTCTTATGTGAATTGTTGGTGGTGATGTTAACAACTTGTCGTATTTAATGCCGATAGAGGGCGCCACGACAGTTGAACGAAGCTAAGGGCGAAGGTTGCGTTTATCCAAGATCGGCCGCCGGGTTACCATTTGTAGCTGTAGCGGATTGCGCTAGGCCCGAACTCCGACTCTTATGGTTAGTAGCTGCGTAACATATCCGTTGGGCCAAAAGTGCATTTCGGTTATCTGGCTTATATGTGTAGCAATCACCACAACCACGACAAGATTTAACGTGCGCCAACCACCACACACACGATTTTAGTATTTAAAATATAAATTTTTTTAAAAAAGTTTTCAATCAAGTATGTAAAACGATTGACCATCTGTCGGCATGTATTTTTGTATGCACTTAAACGCTATAACTCATTTTCTGTATCATCTCGCGTTTTTTGCAATTTTGAGTGTTTATTTCTACGATTACAAATTTTTATTCTTTTATATTTTTATCGTGTAACATATAAAATCAGTTCTCATTCTTTAAGAAATATTTTATCGTATTTTCAAAAATTGCATCTAAATAATTTTTTTAAAGAATTATGCATCTAGAGCGATAACTGTTAATAAGGAATCCACACTTGTTAATTAGTATAAATAGAATACATGATTTTTTTTAAAAAGCTGAGATTTGCATGAAAAGGATTTGCCCAATTATTATAAACAAACTTTCTAAATTATGCATTTTTGATGTTAAAAGTTTTTCTCTGAACATTTAATTCTATTTTAATAATTTTTGTTGATTTATTTTCCGAGTAAAATACTATATAAATTAGGATACAGTTAGTAGTCAAGCTTCAATATTTAACTATTAGACCTTTTTTTTTGCATAATTACGATTCGTTTCAAAAAGAAAACCATTGCATCAATTACAGCCTAATTATATGCATATAAGTTAATAGAAAATTAGTAAAAGTAAAGTACAAAAAGTAGAATTGCATAAAATTTCTAAAATAATACCAGTTGGATGTCATCAAGTTTTAAACTTAAGTGTTCGGTAAATGTCATAATATAAATTTGGCGAAACTCATATTTAGTAGCAGTATTTAAACTATTTTTTTCTTTCTTTTTCTGTTTTATCCGTTATTTTATGCTTTTCTTAAATGTTCATCAAATTGAATTTTTTTAGTATTTTATTATTAAAGTTAAAGCAAACGATTTTTATTTTCATTGAACATTATCAAAAGTTAGAGGCAAACGATTTTTATTTTAATTAAAGCATTATTAAAAGTTAAAAGAAAACGATTTTTTTGCAAATATATTTTGTTAATAAAATTAACAAAATATATTAATCGAAATAAAATTTCGATTAATTCTTATGTATGCTGTTTTAGTAAAAGGAATAAAAAAGAAGTGGCGATGAAATATAAAATGCTTGGAGTATCATTTTTATTTTAAGACTCTAAGACGCGCTTCAAGCTATAATTTGAAGCTGAAAAAAAAAACGGGTTGATTTTTAAGAAACCACGCAAATTTAAGAATACTTTAGTACGGAAGCAATTAAAAGTTAAAATACATACGATATTTAATTGTAATTTTTATAAACATTTATCGCTTAGAACCAAAGGAAAGCAAGATAAATTTAATACATTTTACAGGATTCAATGTCTTTCTTGATTAGATAAAATTAATTACGGAAGAATATAACAAAGTAAAATTGTTATCATAATTTTATTTTTCTTTTGGCTCAATAGATGACGCTACTAATGCAAAAATAGTGATTTTACATTTGATTGCAATCAAAATACTTTCAATGAAATCCTATCGAAAATTATGTTAATTAATATCCCTTTTTTCCTGAAATCAACTCCACAATATATTTTTTTCTCCAGAGGAGATACAAAAAGTACAGAGTATTTGCAACAATTATTGAAGATTATGATAGATTGAAAATTACGGATGCTATAATAGCAGTAATATTGTGGCTAGGACTGGAATACTCCTTCGATATATTTAGTGATATAGAGAGTGTTCTAATTGAAATTTAATAAATGGTTTTATTAAGTACAGTTTTTGGCATAAATGGTTTAAGCAAAAACGTGAAAATTGTCTATACAACATGCTGAAATAATCACATGTCAAAATATAATAATTTTTTGTTCATGGAAAGAGTTTACGATCATCATTTAATTTGAAAAATACAGTATTAAAACTTTTAAATTGAGGGCAAAAAACTCTACTATTCAGTAATTATTTCTAAATACACCACAAAAAGTATATTTTATTTTCTTATAGATTAATTGTTAGTGTTGAGGGTAAAATTGTATTCTCGTACTTTGTTATATTACTTACTTTATAACATAAAAAATACGTTTGGAGTTATTGTTTTTGCATTGGAGTAAATAAAAAAAATGATGGAGACAACGATGTTAGAGATTCACTAATTTTATAGGGATAGATTATAAGTAAATAAATAAACACCGGAAGAGTTATCTATCTAAAGTATATCTACAGTACTGAAAATGATTCGGACGTTTCAGTGAAGAATTGTAAAAATTGCACCAGAAAAAGGCTGAATATCAAAAGATTAGAAAATTAACATTCAATTACAGCCATACTAATTTAAAGTAAGGGAAAAGAAGAAGAAAAGTTGAAATATATAAACCAAAAGTTATCGAACCCAGCATTGTGTAGATAGAAACTTTCATTATTACTTACAATTTCACTTTCGCTTAAAAGTAAGAAAAGAAAAAAAAAATTCAGTGAAATAAGTTTTTGAGATAAGATCAGCACGCAGGGTCCAATTTTCAATTCCTCGTAAGAAAATTTCATTCCAAGAAAGATATATGGAACCATCGATCTTTAAAGCTCGAAATGGAATTTTTCTTTTTTATTGTCCACATCACGCGCCCATTTAGCTTTGGAATCTTATCTTTTTTTTCTCTCTCTCTCTTCTTTTTCTTTTCAGTATTAAGTTTTCTCAAGTGGACGCAATTCCATTTACCGTTCTTATTTTTTAAAAATTTTGCGAACACTTCATTACGTAGATGATTGGAAAGCATCTTATATATCCTTGCTTTTGTACGAAAACGTTTTCTTTTTTTTCTTCTTCTTCAGTCTGTTGATGTATTGTAAGAATGTTTTCTTTAAATAGCTGTCCTAGAGTTGGTTTATTTTGTCTGTCTTTTATATATATATTTTTTTGGTATTTTTTGCTTAATTTTATTGAAAAGTTCGAATAAATATTTAAGTGATTAACTCTTAAATGTATAGCGATGTAGACAGAGCCATTCTTTACTATGAAGGGGTCCGGGTGAAATAAATCATAAGTAGCCCTAATTTTTTGTGAAGGAAAAAAATATACACACGAACACATTTATATTAATGCATGCTTATTAAATGTGTGATTTATTTTCTGTTAATACCTCAATTACCTCATAAAAATTGCTATTTAACCCTTTGCAGTCTGCTGTCGCCTTTGACTCGACATTCAAGACTGTGCATCATTTTGAAGTTTTATTTATTTATTTTTCAAATTTAATTGTTAAAAACGCCTACATAATGGTTAAGAGATGTAGATTCATTTTCAAAGAAATTCTACTTAAAAGAATTATGTATATTTCTTTTTCATAGCAATAAACAAATCTTTGTGTTAGGTGAATAATTTTGCATCTAATTATTTTTCGGAGTGCAAAGGGTTAAAAGCAATAATCCAATATGCATCACTAAATTGATCGTTTAATTTATCTTCGTTTCATTTTTTGTTTTTGAAACTTAATATAAACAAACATACATAGAGGAAAGCATAAAAAAATTATATTATTTATAGAGAAAAGTAAGTAATTGATGATTTATAAGTTCATTTGAACCTAGCCTCAGACTCGACTTCTGACCTCCGCTTGAGATTGGAATTCGCACCTCTCTGCCTTAACATGTCGGAAGGAGATTTCTTTATTCACAAATTAATGGCCAAAACATTCCCCGAGTGTGTGGCGATTGGCGCTCATTAAATATGTTAGTGGTCGGAAAGTCCTCCATGTCGAGAGTAATATCACTGGGAGCACTGGGCCAGAAAGGATCGTTCTCTGTTCCAGATCTAAATTACGATCTGAGGTGTATGAATGAATTTGCATGAATGAAGTGCGCCCCCTAAAAAGGGTTGTGACGTATGTGTAGCTAAGTCGTACTCTTGGCCCTAGATGGCGCTACTTGTAAAACAAGAGACGTATATCCCCGGCTTAAAATCTGCTGATGTATCAGCGGGGCTTGTCCACGGCAAGTGCCATTAGTCACAATACAACAACAACAACAAATTAACGTGCCCCTTCGTCTTTTTAGAGATATTACTGCGATCATTGCCTAATAAGGAAGTCAGTAGAGGCTCAGTAATCCACATAGAAACAATCTTGTATACTTTCAGCACGTATAAATGCTATTATTGATCAGAACACTATTTTCTAAATCACGGTGGGGTCCCCCTCAATCGCGGGGACCCGGCACATAGCATCCGCTGCACCCCTCAGATGGCCGATCCTGGATGTAGATCTGCATCATGTCTTTATGTAGCAATTTTTGAATAAGGAATTTTGTATTTCCATTTTCATTTTAACGAAATTATTTTATCATATCTAAACGCAACTACAAATTGTGACAGTTTGTTTCTTGGGCTGTTAGTTCGAAGCTGTCAGTTGAAGAATGTGTGCATGTGTATCTGTGTGTGAGGTGGACGCTAAATCTGTCGTGGTCACAATGTCCTCCATGTCTAGAGTAACACCACTGGGAGTACTGAATCAGAGGTCATCATTCTCTGTTCCAGGTCTAAATTACCACATGCGGATGAACGGAATGAAATATTTGAATCAAGTTGGCGCGAATGTCCGCTATGATCTCGATTCTCGATATATCGACGCATGCTTATTCTGGAAGTCACATGATGGTTTCAAACCTGTTAAATTGGTTAATGACCTAAATTAACCAACTCAAACAATACCTTAAAAGTAATGATGCTCTCACATGATAACAAGAGATGCACCCATGATCAGATGATAATTTGAGATAGTAGATTTCAATGTAATATACTTTTTTTCTTTTTCTTTTTTTAAAATGATTTTTTTTAAAAAAAAGAATGCACAAAAAGTTTCGTCTTTCATAAAAGTACATTTTACTTACTATTTCTAATAAAATGTCTTTCTTTTTTTCATTTTTATTTACTATAAAAACATTAAAAACAAAATTCTTTTTTTTTCTTTAATAAATGCATGGTGGATTATTTTTGCATACTTTCTTGTACATATTATTCTTCACAAAAAAAGAATAACGATTAATGCTTATATTTTAGTATATACTGATAAATTTGTTATAAAAATGTAGTTTTTTTAGTGATATAAAAATTTATTAACACTTAAAATTGTTCCTACATTAAGTTCACTAAACTTAGAGGGTGATCTCATCATTTGTCGTCTATGGATGTACTGAAAAACTGCATTTGTCACTGGCCTCTATTTTCAAATATATTTTTGTTACGCTTAACAACGGAGGAGAGATGCAGTATCTTCTGGTGGTATGGACCCCTGAGAAAATGAGAGTAGAAGCCTGATTCTAGCTCACACACTTCACAAACCCTTTTTACGAGGTGAACTTCATTCATCCATCACAGATCGTAATTTAGATCTGGAACAGAGAACGATCACCTCTGACGAGTACCCCTATTGGTATTACTCTCATGGAGGACTTTGTGACCACAACAGATTTCACGACAGATTTAAATTGTACTAACCCCCCCTTCCACACGAGTTTAGTATTTAAAATATAGATTTTTAAAATATAATTTGGAATCAAGTATGTAAAAAGATTATATGTCAGTATGCATTTTCGCATGCACATAAACGCTGTAACTGATAAATAGATTGTTGGGTAATATAATCTTGTGACTACAACTTTTAGTTTCGCGCCAAATTTTGGTTTCAATCAGTTCGAAAAGACACGGAGAATCTTCGGCTGGCTGGTTGGAACTGGCAGCTCAAGGGATGGGAATCCAATGGTCTACCACTTAGACTATTCCGGCCTTTTTAAAACTGATTGAAGGGTAAAATTCCACAATGTTAGAGATAGTTGTCATGTAGCAAATGCAATGTTGCACAATGCAAGGGATAGTTCTCAAGTAGCAAATGCAATGTTCCTTTATGTTCTGATGCTAAAAATGTTTTTAAAAATGAATTGTCATGTTTTGTAATGTAATGCGAGGTACTATTACTCTTTGAAATATTATATTATTGTACGCGACAGATTTGTAAAATTCAATGCAATTATACTCAATAGATTGGTAAAATAAGGAGTAGTTTTCATAATATATAAGATATCATTGTTTTTAAAAAAAACTATAAAAAACAGAATCATTCGTAGGGTTTTTGTATTTTTTCCATTTCAGCTATTTTCCGGTTAATTTCCAATTATATTTTTTAAATAAGATTCATGCTTTTAAGGGTAAAAATGTATGTGAACTTACAGAAATAATAAAATGTGTCGCATTTGTTTTTTAATGGATTAGAATGTGAAGTTGAAATTTAATTAGAAGGTGGCATTTTAATAATAATACTGTTACTGTTAAACCACTTCGGATGATGTCATAATCACGTGTGACATGGCATACGCTTGCTTGAGGGGGAATATAGATTCAATTTTGTGAAACTGAGTAATTAATTATCAGATGTGGTTTCCAACCAGGAAGCTGCCTAGGACCGCAAGACGGGGAGGACTACGGTTAGATCAAATATTATTAATCATATTTGCAAAGAAATATATATTTATAAAAATTATAACTAGTATAAACTATAATATATTAAAATAATATTAACTCATTGTTAAATATAAGTGGTTAGATTCATATTTCTTTCAATAAACTTATTTAATAATTAATTTAATTTGTAAATACAAATTTCGTTAAGTAATATTGCACATAAAGGTGCTTCATGTACACTTATAATAACTAAATTACTCAATTAAACCAAATGAATTTTCCCAAAGATACTGAAAAAGAAAATTAGTCTAAAATGAATGAATAATATATTGTTAAGTTATAAATATTTTGAAATTTGAAATAAATTAATCATTTTAATGCATACTGCCTAGATACACAAAGTGACTAATGCACCATTGATCTTTAATAATAATAAAAGATAATATGTGTGTATTCGCTCTCTACAAATCATGTTGTCCCACTTAGAGCAACTAAATTCATTACATATATATTATAAAGTGTGAAAATATGAACTTCGTTAAGAATTCTTTTGAAATGTTTTATAAATTAAATATTAAGCATTATTGAGCAATTTTTAATAGATAAGTTCCAAAAACAATATTACACAGAAAAGAAGTTTTTTGCATCTTTTTTACAAATAAAAAAATTATATTTTAAATCAGGCTTGAATTTTGACAATTGGATTCTTAAATTTTGACAAAAATATTTTCACGTCATTTTTCAACAATTTTCATTTTCAATTAAATAAAAACCGTTTTCTTGCCTTACCGCAGGATTTTTTTTAACATTGTGTAAGTTTAGATAGAAAAACTGTTTACGAAAGATAACGTTCAATTAGAAAGTAAATTGTTTACATAGTTATGCGTTTAATTATATTTTGACATGAAGGATTCGATTCCATTAGAAATTTTCACGAGCCCAACAAAAAATAAAATCAATAAATGCAATAAAAAACTATTAAAATTGTATTTTTTGATGTCCTCTAAATATTGAGACTTAAAAAATTTTATTAATGAAATCATGAGCAAATCCTTTAGTTATTAAATCGAAATTAACAGCTCTTAATATTCCTACAGAAACGATCTAATTACCCTAGCGGCAAGTATTTTAATAAGGATGTTAAAATAGAAAAAAACTGAATAGAAGAAATAGACAAATCTATTTCGGAATTAAGTAGTTATACTGATTGCTACTTTGAACCTCATTGTTCCAAATCTTGTTTATAATTAATTTAATCTGACATTTTGATGAACAACATTTATATAATAACATGAAATGATTATGAAAATATTTGGATTATAAAAATTTGTTTTAATGGCATGTTTATATGCGACAATTTTTTAACCGGAAACAAATTTGCATGTAATGGGGTTTTTTATGATATTTAAATGCATCAGAAAAAACTATATTTCAAGATACTTGTTTGTTTGCCATGGTTTTTCTTTTGAAGAGCGAAAGGTTTTTTAAAAAATAGATTTCGACAATTATTATTTGATCGGACATTTCAAATTATGGTAATTGTTTAAAAAAATTAATTAGGCTTATGTAAAAAAAATATTTTAACTAATTTTATCACCGCATGCACACAGTTTAATTTCTATGGTTTAGATTATTGCCTTTTAAACAAATATTTGGAATTATACTGATTAATTTTTTAAATTATCAGGCGTGTGTGTATACAATATTATAACTAACTTCTCAATCGCCTGAGTTTGATTTCGCTTTCAACGGTTTAGGTGATTGTCATTTCCTAGAATTTTTCAAATTAAGCAGAATGAAACATATCAGAGAGT
Source organism: Argiope argentata (assembly GCA_026289955.1). NCBI lineage: Eukaryota > Metazoa > Arthropoda > Arachnida > Araneae > Araneidae > Argiope > Argiope argentata. Next base: position 1,403,019 of record JAOUZG010043272.1, read on the forward strand.
CTAAAAAATTTATCGACACGTTTATATAATAATGATATCCATTTTTCACTTTCACTTCTATGCTTCAGATAGTTAACATTTAATCAGAAATTTCATTTTATGACCATATTTTTTTTTATAAATTCGTTAGATGTTTGCATGCACTATGGTATCCGATTTCTCTATTCTAAAAAATCACTTTCACTTCTATAGTTTAAATGATCATGTTTAAATAAATTATTATTTTATTATATGGTATCTTTTTAAATTTTTCAGATGTTTGTATACAATATGGTAATTAACAAATTATGAGACCACAATATTAATGTGGTGCTTTCTAATTTAAGATTTGCTTTGGCCAAGTGTTGGGTTTATTGCTTATTTTTATTTCTCTTGATTTGTTTCATGTTTGTAAAGATGGAACTTTACAATTTTTCGCTCACTTGTTCTAATAGTAATAAATTTTAATATAAATTCAGAAATTAATAAAAATTTAAAAAAATGACTCAAAATAAGTATAATTCAACGCGAATGACATCATATTCTTTGCTTGACAAATATTTCCATTATATATTTTCGTATTTATTATAATGAGGAATTATTATAAATATTAAAGGATCATAACCAAAAAATTAATAAAGATAAGAATATCATTAATATTTATGATTCTATCAATGTTCTTGAAGATATTTTGTAGAAAATATTCTTTTTTAT
>JAOUZG010043272.1:1411772-1426330 GCA_026289955.1 Argiope argentata
CACACACACACACACACACACACACACACACACACACACACACACACTAACATTTTAAACTCTAATTTTATTTATAATTAATTTCCAAAGTGTTGTCTAATTTTAATATATTGTAATTTAAATCTAAACAGTTCCATTATTTCCTGATCCATTCCTCTTTTTCTATTTAATAAATCAAATGAGGCTATTTAAAGATAATGCGTCATTGACTCCTCATGTCGAATGGAGGGATAACAAAATCGCTGATGTAAATAGAATCTTTTTAAAACATTCCAGCTTTAAAAAAAAAACACAAACACTATGGGGAGAAATTTCCCTTTTCAATTATTTTAGTTGGTAAAAAAGTTTTGAAGCTCGAACGATTTTGTAGAGAAAAACAATAACAATTGCTTTTCTAATAGTTGATAATTGTGCAATAATGGTCATGAAATAATTCCAAACCAGTAGAAACGAAGTTTTCGCAAAACAGCCTTTTCTTTTTGGAGCTAGAACGAGCTATTTTGAAATGACAGAAACCATCGTGTTTCTAAAACCCTGACACATGATTAATCTGATTGTCACGTGATTGCTTCAAACTGACTTTTCACGAAAAGAAGAATACTATGTGACAAAAAATAATAAAGTTCTTAGATGATAACATTAAGTTTGAGGTAGTTTATTTCAATTGCTTTTTTAAATTCATTATTTAGTTTGTATTCATATAATGAGGCAACAGCTTTTAAATGGATCATTCGTAGCCCTAAAATCACAATTATTTAATAATTTCACACATGAAACCCAAATACCGGTGTATATTAATTTTTAAATATCATACAACATCTGCAGAACAAATCTTAAACTAATATATTCACACGTTCATTAATATCATCGTGGAAATGATGAGATACCGACAGTGCCAGACGTCCAATTAATAATTCCTCATCTCTCCTGATGAAGTGAGACAGGAATGTCCCCCGACTGGAAGGAGATGACAGCTCAGAACGAAAGAATAAATCTGGAGATGACTGTGACAGAATCGATGCAACAGTCGTGTTTGGTTCATCGTTTATGGTTTGCGGACTTATCCCTTTGCAACCGATAATCTTATGTAATCTATAATATTTTGATTGATACCCTTTCTTGTGGTTTGAACATCTATACAATACTTGCGCTTGATCTTTCGTTTATGATTTATAGGCTTATTTGTGTTTTTTTTTGGATAATTGGTTATATATTGTTTGATATCATTTTGTGTGGTTTGAACATCTATACAATACTTGCATTTGATCTTTCGTTTACGATTTATAGGTTAATTTGTCTGTTTTGGATAATTTGTTATATTTGTGTGGTTTGAAAATCCGAACTATGTTTGGTGTTTGGTTTATCGTTTATAATTTTATACTTAATCCTTTTCAGTTTATAATCTCATTCTTATCCCTTTTCAGTTGATAAACTCATACAATTTGTAATGTATTAATGGATATAATTTTATGTAATTTGCATATGAATGCAAGGTTAGATGTTTGGTTTTTTTTTTTTCATTTATAGTTGGTGCACTTATTCTTTTTATTTGATATTCTCATACAATCTGTTCATTTTGATTGATGTAAATTCCTGATGTTTGAATATCGATTGAACGATTGGTGCTTAATTTATTGTTTATGATTGTCAAGCTGATGATTTGATGCTTTTTTTTCATTCATAGTTGACTATCATATTTGATCATAAATTATGATGTGATATTTTGATTGATATAATTTCCAAAGTTTTCATATCGATAAAACGATTTTTATTTTATTTATTGTTTTTGTTTTTTGGATAACGATAACAGAGTAAAACTTAACCACTTGACATACGAATTTATTTAACTTTCTAATTAGATAACTCATCCTATTTTGGTAATTTATTGTTAATTTGATTTTTTTCAAATAATATATGGAGCATTTGGGATACCAAACCGTTTCATATAGATTTTTTCGTATTTAAATGCTTATTTCTGTGGCTTAATTGCAGACGTGAAAGTAAAAATTCCGTTATTCTATACGCGTGTCAGACACGTCATTGTATGCGAAGTGGTTCAGTATTTTTTGAGAAAAAAAATCTTCATGGATTCGATATACTCATATTTTTTGGACGGATAATGATATTTCTGCTCTTCATCTGTTTTCTATAATTCACACGAGCTCATATATGTTTCCGTTATGTAACACACACACACACACACACACACACACACACACACACACACACACACACACACACACACACACACACACACACACACACACACACACACAAACTTTTTCATTATTTTTCTTTTAATATGTCTTATTGATAATTAAATAAAGCTATTTCCACGGTGAAACAATTTCTTTCAACGTTTTATTAATTCATACAATAAAGGGTTAAAGATATAACGGACTGGTAAAGATGCAATTCCAAAATGAGATTTTTAAATCCAGAGAAGCTCAAATCTCCAAAATCTGAAAATAAACTATTTTAACTATGATTTGTCTTTGTATATTTCAAATTAGAGAGAGTAAAGATAAATAATAAACTTGATTGTTTATTTTTAATTCAAAACAGCATTTGAACCAGCAAAATGATATCATTAAATTAAAACAGTGGAAAGCGGTTGAAATTTGATTAACATATATATAGGAAATTCCCATAGGAGACCTTCTAAAAACAGCCAGTGAATTAATCTGTTGTTGTTGTTGAAACTTATGGCATTTTACAAGTTCGGGTATGTTAGGAGAATCGCCTCTCCACTTGGCGCTGTTTGGCGCACTTTTCAAAACTTGCCAACTACCAGCATTTTAATTGGTTGAATCAAACTGAAATGTAGTGGTTTAAAATCTCAACCTATTATAAACAATTTAGAAACTGGTTCTCCTCACACAATTACGAGATTTGGTGCGTTTTCGTCATTTGGCGAAGTGGAGGGGCGATTCTATGGATCAACCCAAGCTCGTTAATAATTTTCTGTCAGCGATTTACGTCGAATGAGTATGTTTTGTTTTTTTCAGTAGCGCCAACTAGAGTCAAAAGTATGACCTAGCTACTCACACGTTACAATCCTTTTTACGAAGCGGACTTCAACCGTGCATTGAACTTATCCACAGATCGTAATTTAGACCTGAATCAGAGAACGATACTCCTGAACCAGTATTCTCAATAATATTTCTCTCTAGTTAGAGAAATGTGTAACCACGAGCGATTTATATGTGAGCCAGCAACCACACATCAAAGAGGTTCTACCACCAATGAGGTTCGAACTCGCAACCCACGAGTAGGGAATCGAAAGCCCTTCTAGCGAGGATATTCCAACCATTAATCAATCCTTCAATCATCAGAGAGGTGGATATTATCTCTCAAATCGAACGATAATACAGTTCGTTATAAATAAGAAACTGGGATCTTAGAGAGAACTGATTATGAGAGAATTTACAGGTTCGAGATTTATCTATCTAGATCTTTTTGTTAAATGGTATTCGAACAGATGGATAAACATATTGCCTCTTCACGCATTTTGTTCTAAATGATATAAGGCTAAAAATTTGGTTTATACCAAATTTTATTCGCTAAGTTCAAAGCATTTTTGAGTTATCTTTGTCCCAGATAGAGGGACATGTTTCACAAATCTGTTTTTAGAGCCTAGGGAGCATAGAGATTCGTCAAAATCCCGAGTTTGAGTTATCGAACCGTTACTATACTTATTATACTTGTATACGAAATACTATATGTGTCATGCTATAACATATGTAAGACAGGTACCATTTGTACGAGATATATACGAGATAACGTATGTATCTTGCCATACCATATTTACGAGACGTATACAAGATACCATATTTATCATGCCATACCATATGTACGAGATGTATACGAGATATGTATCAATCCATATCATATGTACGAGATGTATTCTAGATACCATATGTAGCATGCCATACCATATGTAAGATAGGTACCATATGTACGAGATTATACGGTATACTATATGTATCATGCCATACCATATGTACGAGATGTATACGAGACGCTATATGTATCTTTCCATACCATATGTACGTGATATATATGAGATAACATATGTAACATGTCATACCGTATGTTCGAGATGTATAGGAGATACCATATGTAACACGCCATATCATATGTTCAAGATGTGTACGAGATACCATATGTATCATGTCCTACCATATGTACGAGATGTATACGAAATACCATATATATCATGCCATACCATATGTAAGATAGGTACTATATATACGAGATAGCATATGTATCATGACATACCGTATGTACGAGATACCATTTGTAACATGCCATACCATCTGTACGAGATATATACGAGATACCATATGTATCATGCCATACCATATGTTCAAGATGCATACGAGATAGCATAATTGTATAAGAGTAAGCGATGAATACTAATACATACGTGGATTTATTTATTTTGATTGTTTGATTTTAATAATAAAAATGATCTTTATAGATAATAACTCGAATATGTGCACTGTCTTTCTCAATACCCAAATGTCATCTAACACCTGCAGAAGGACGATATTAAATCCTATCCCAGAATTCCTCGCGTTAATTAATAGGTATGTGCGTAGGCCGTGCAGGACGGCCCGCTGCACATCCAATTAATTAAATCACGTCTCAGTGGAGAGAATAATACCGGAATGCTTTTCATTCCGATGGGGGTGACAATAGAGTGCAAATGAAGAAATCATTGACTGTGGATTACGATGGAATCGATACAAAAGACTCGACTTTATTTATCGTTATCGTTCGGAGAGTTCTGCCATTAATGAATTACACACGAGAGAGCATTGCTTTGCATTTTGTTGACTCTGATTCCTATATTCGTTTCCCAATTTAGAAAAAAAATGAAATTAATTATATCAGAAGATTTACCATCTAATTTAGATTAATATAGGAAAAACTGTAGGATCTCTATGACTAAACATCATCTTTTGAGTGACAGCGTCTCTAAATTTTTGTTTCATAGGCATATGGCAAGGAATTGCATTTTATTTTAATTTCTGTTATTATTACTTAGCGTTACCACTTCTATTTGAGGCCGGCTATCTGGCATAAGGGTAGCGTGTCTTCTCCCTGATCTTTGTGTCCCAATTCGTGCATGGTTCGTAGTGTTCTATCTGTAAGGGGTGTAGCGTGCTCCCCTGTAAAAGGGGGCTGTGCAAGTGAATGAGAGAGTAGCAAAAGTCGTACTCTGGACCCTAGTTGGCGCTGCTACTATCAGAAACGCCAGATTAGGCTTAAATCACTGACTACCTCAGCTAGCTTGTCCATGGCAAGTGCCATAAGATGCAACAACAACAACTTCGATTTGATTTGTTTGGGGTACTCTTGATGTTAACCATCCTGCACCAAACAATAAGTAAAATTATATCATTTTAAAACAGTGATCAAAATGAATATGAGGTAAAACTCTAAAATGTAATCAAAATTCAAATAAATGCATAAAGCTTTATGAATTTGAAAAATGGAAAGAGGTGGACATGAGATGTGTTTTAAACCAAGAAAGATATTGGAGTGCATAACTTCTGAAAAAAAAACCTGTAGACTTTGGGCATTGAAATTTGGACATTCTGACAATATTTGTTGTACAAATATTTGAAAATGACATCGCAGACACAGTGGTGGTTTTTCATCTTGCAACAAATGGTTATGGGTGAATCCAATGAGTCGAATGAATAAATGGAATCTGATTTTCTGTTCTCTAATATGAGCCAAGGTTGCACATACAGTTTGGAAACATGAACTTTGTTATTGTCTCCCTGTCCTACTATGTTTGACATTAAGAATAAAGAAGCATTTTAATGTGTTTCTTTATGTCATTCACAGGAATATCAGTAGCGATTGAAGTAGTCGCCAATATGGCAGCCTTGTTTTTTCTTCTTTGCCAAAAATTCCAAGATGAGATGGTACTCAACAGAATAAAATAGTATAACTACCAGCGCTTTCACTCTTCAATGGCACTTGACCTTGTTAAATGACATTTAAATTGTTAAAAATGTTTTTTAAACGCCAAAAACACACTTATTTTTATAGAATTTTTATTTGATATGGAATAATTTGTATGGATTTATTCATCTCATTCGTTCAATCAAATTGCATTCTTATTCAACTCTTTTCTGACTGTCGTCATCAGTAAGAAAGTACTCAAAAATGGTAATAGTATTTGTCTAAAGGCTTTTACATTTTAGAGGAAGGCATCTAACATCTTCAACTTAACTCTTATTAGTTTATACATGTAAGTTCATATAATTTCTCGCTTTTATTTGACCATGGCGTGGAATGTTGGTTTTTGGCTCTAGTGTGATCCACTTAATTCCATTGTAGTTTAGACTTACAACGGTAATTTTTAAGAATACCCGAGAAGTTTCAATACGAGCTGCAAATCTATTTCCTATTTACTTGTAATAATATCTTTAATTTCCTTTTATTGTGTTTGGTTAAGGAAGGGAGATAAAAGCCGTCTATTTGGTAATCTTCTGAGCCCGTAAACCCACTCCATTTATGCATGGTACAGCCATGCAAATAATGTTCTTTAATCAATTCCCTTATAAAATTTGAGGGCGTCTGTAGGGCAGAAATTCCATTGTGGTTCAGTATAAAATAAAATTATCGTTTTTCTGGCAGAATGTTAATATGCATTTAGTAAAAGAAATAAGAATCTGACTGTCTACATTTAATTTTATTTTTTCTGGCAGAATGCTAATATCCTTACTTACTTTTTTCCGGTAGAATGCGTTTATGCTTACTTACCTTTTTTCTGGCAGAATGCTAATAGGCTTAGTTACTTTTTTCTGGCAGAATGCTAATAGGCTTAGTTACTTTTTTCTGGCAGAATGCTAATATGCTTAGTTACTTTTTTTCTGGCAGAATGCAATTATGCTTACTCACTTTTTTGCTAGTATAATGCTAATATGCTTACTTACTTTTTTTGGCAGAATGCTATTATGCTTGCTTACTTTTTTTCTGGCAGAATGCTGATATGTAGGTAATAAAAGAAATAAAAATCTGACTGTTTACATTTACTTTTCTTCAAACGCTTATAGATCGTGCGATAAAAAACAACTAGAAATACAAACAGGGTTGTTTTTTATTGAAATGAAATGTAGAAGTTTAACCCTTTCATTACTGAAACCCTGAAATGTTCGCTCAAGAAATTCTAATATCCATGAGAAATGTCCATCTGATTTTTGTTTAAATGAGATAATCTGAATACCAAAAGCAAGTTATACGCATGTTAGAGTGGTTCATACTGGAAAGAAAAAATCTGAATCTATATTTTGGACAAATCGCTCTATTTGTCAGAGGCAAACCGGGGTTACGCTTTTAAATGTCAAAATATAAACAAAAAATGTAGCGGTAATTACAGTATTGGTTTATCTTTTGAATTCAGTCTTCACAGTTCTTTGATATCCCAAAGTTTCGAAGCTCTAAGAAATCCGAAGGTTAAATGAAAAATGCAAGTGGCATTCAAGGAAAATGTCAATTGGTTTAACATAAAATTAATGCGTTTGTTAAACAATTCCTTTTATTCATATCTGTGAAATCAAATGGATTTTATTTTGTGTACCTACGTATTATACCGTCTTCGTCACCGATCGTTATCGGTTTAGTAACTTTTTGGCGACGGATTTAAATTTGGTGATAAAGATCAACAGATTACACCCTTGCCGGATTGCCATTATTGGAGGGGTTTAGCAACTCATTGGCGATGGCTTTAAATTTGGCGATAAAGTTAGACTGTATAATGCGTAAGTACCTTATTCTGTCTACTTTAATGCTATACTTTCATCAATAATAAAATCAGGTATGCATCAAATATATATTCACATCAAGGCATATCAGATATACATTAAAACACACTAATATTGTAAGCACGTCTCAAATATCTTTTATTCATTGAAGAGTGACAATATTAAATAGAGCTCAAACCCTAATCGTGATTCAGTATCAAATTCCTAAAAGATTGCACGTAGACTCCCGTCTCAAATATCTTTTACTCGTTGAAGAGTAACAGTATTAAAAAGAGTTCAAACCCGAATCTTGACTCAGTATCAGATTCCTAAAAGGTTGTACGTAGACATTTTATTTCCATTTAAAAAATGATTTTAATGTCGAAAAAGTTTTTTTTTCATTCAAAAAATTACTGTGGATATAAACATGAAATCTAAATTTTTATATAGTCGCTCAATCGTCTATTATTAAATCGTCTTCAGTAAAACATTCTTTCCGAACTAAAATTTTAAATATAAAAAGTTCCACTCTTCCTAATAAATAAAACTGACTTGCCAATGTTTTAGACGATCTCTGGAAATTTCAACTTCACCTTGAGGAAGAAGATTCATCAATTAGCATATGCCATTTTCTCGATACGTGGGTTAATTGGCCAAAAATAAGGAAATTCAAAATTTCATAACTCTGTTTTAGTCACAGAATGCTGTTGTTGTTTCTTATGGCATTTTACAAGCCCGCTGACGAACTATCAGTGATTTAATCCGAGTGTGCAGTAGCTTCTGAGGGTAAAGCTCCTGAGCACCTACATATAGAAGTCTGACTTCTAGCTCATATGAAAAAGATACACACATTCGCTTGCACAGCTTCGTTTTACAGGGAAGCCCCCGTGCCTCACAGATAGAATACATAGTTGAGAACCAGGACTTGAATCTGGGACGGCTCACGAGGACGATGCGCTACCCCTAGGGCAGGTCATCGGCAGTCGCAGAATAGTGATACTTTTAAATTTACTAAGCTCATGCGCTATGAATATTTCATTAAATATGGCAAATTAGTCGCCTTTAGCGATCAGCTGGTTCGACTGGAATATTCGTAAAATTTACTTTCGGTTGATTCCTTTAAATATAATTCCATGTTCGAATTTCAGTCAGCATGAAAACCGTATTATTTCAAATTGTCCTGCATATAATTTGTTTTCTAAGTAAATGAACCTTTCAAATGGAAACAGTTCCTATGACATCACAATTCTATTAAATATTTAAATATCAAGTTCATTCATCTATGAACTTTCACGATTTTGTGACGTTACTTTTTTATTCGTCTCGTAAATTGCACAAATGAACGACAGAATTCTTTTTCTTTAGCTTTCAACTACGGAAAAAATCATTTCATCACTAGTTGATGAAACAATAAAAACTGTTTGAATTTCAGAGTAGCATTTCAATATATTATTAAAAGTTAAGCATTTCAAATCAAAATTTAGACTAAAATCTAGGAAACATTTGCATGTATCAAATGTGCAAATAAATTGCACATTCAGGAAACATATCAAATTGGTAGGATTTTTTTTAAATTTTAAGATGACATAAAAATTATTTTCATGCTGTAATATTTTCAAAAGGGGCCAATTTTTTAAATTAAATAAAATCCTATCAAAATTTTATAAAATTCCTTTTGATGTGCACATTTACATTCTCCAAAATATATATGTCAAATATTTTGGTGCTCTAGCTTAAATGGTATGGGTTTTAGAGTGGCAAAGCATCTATACAATCCCACAAGCACGCACACATACTTACAGACACACACTCACACGCCACACATACAGAAGCACACTCACAGAGATATACACACACACACTAACAAGCGCGCACACACACATACATACACACACTCACAGAGACATACACACACACACACACTAACAAGCGCGCACACACACACATACATACACACACACATACACAGAGACGTATACATACACACAATCACATGCACACGCATACATATACATACACACACACATAAAAACACACTCACAGAAAGATATATACCATGTATACAGAAATACACACGCACTCACATGCACACGCATACATATACATACACACACACACATACAAACACACTCACAGAAATATATATACCATGTATACAGAAATACACACACACTCATACGCACGTACACACATTCTCCGATACACAATTATATTAGTAGCGAAGATAAGAATATTATAATAATAGTAATCCAGTTTTGCATTTTTTCTGAACTACATTAATTGAATCAGACATTCTTTATTTCATTTGAAATATTCTCTGAATTTAAAGCAGATAACCATATCGAACGGTTTATAAATTATCTAGTGAGTCACAATTAACCTAAACATTTTGTGTGACCTTAAATGTCCGTGCATTCATTGAAACAAAAATATAAAGGACACAGAGGACACAGCATTGCCCATCTTATTAATTAGTCAACATCTCCGCGGAGCTCACAGCACAGGAATGTGCCAGATTCGTCGGATGACGATGCACTCTAAATAAAGAAATCATTGACTCTGGAGATGACTGTGACATTCATCCGGAATCGATACAGCGGAGTGGATGGTCGATGTTTTGTTTATCGTTTATGGTTTGCGGAATTCGAGATGGGTCGATAATCTGATACTAACAGAGCGAGGAGTTACCGGCGGTATTTTGATTTATACCGATTTTCCCGATTTTGAGCGACGGGTTCGTCGTGTAGAGATTTCTGCTGAAATATCTCTCTTATGGAATGGAAAAGTTTTAATTTGTTTAAGAAGAGTGCATTTGTTAACTCAACTCTTGAGGAATTGGCAGCTCCAGCATTTGATAACGACATGATTTCATATCATTCGTAAATTCACTTTACAGAGGAATTTGAGAATGTCTATCTCTTCCTCGAATTGAATTTCGAATTTATTTGATATGAATTGATTGAGTGATTTAAATTGAATTGAATCGATCGATTGATTTGAATTGATTGATTGATATAAATTGATTGATTGGTTGATTTTAATTGATTGATTGATCTGAATTAATTGATTTGTTGATTTGAATTGATTGATTAATCTGAATTGAATTGAAATGATTTATTGATTTGAATTGATTGATTGGTCTGAATTGATTGATTTATTGATTCAAATTGATTGATTGATTGATCTGAATGAACTGATTGATTTAAATTGAATTGAATTGAATCGATTAATTGATTTAAATTGATTAATTGATTTTAATTAATTAATTAATTGATTTGAATCAATTTTTTTTTCAAAAAATCTATAGGACTGATTTCGAAATTATTAATCAAAAACACATAATTTAAAGGATTATTTTAACTGAAAATTTTATATATTTTATGTATTTGTTTTTAGGATATGATATTCCAGATGCTATTAATCCAAATTATCAATAGTATTTTAATGAAAGACTAATTCGATGAAAAACTGGCAATGGTCTGCCCAAAATTTTCTCAAAAACTCTTTAGTAAAAATGTTATTATTTATTCCAAATAAATGTTGCCAATTGTTCCAAACAATTGTTTGCAGGCCATTAGTACTACGAAATAATACAATACTAATCTTTTACGAGAATTTAGCATTTTTCCTTACTATATTGTTAGAAAATTTTGGGCTGGCTTGCTGGCACAGTGGTAGAACATCTTCCTCGTGTTCTGGGAGTCCCGGTTCGGGACTTCTTGGTTGTTCTTCTGTGTGCTATCTGTGAGATGCGTGACTATCCCTCCCCATGTAAAAAGGAGGCTGTGCAAGGGACTTTGATGAGTGCATATCTAAAGTCGTACACTTAGCCCTAATTGGCGCTACTTGAAACAAGAGACGCATATCTTTGGCTTAAAATCTGCTGTCCATGGAAATTAGCCCTAGTGGCTCTTGTCCATGGAAAGTGAAATAAATAACAACAACAACAGAAAATTTTGGCATTAAGTTTTTAAATTAAAAATTCTTTTGTCTCCCGTACTTCATTCTAAAATGATGCAAAGCATTTTGAGCTTGCTATTGTGAATAATTAGTTTCGGAAAATCATGTCACTTGACATTAAACATATAGCTGTTTAATCGGTATCGTAATTGACATTTAAGACGATAACCGTAGTTATTATGCAATTATAAAAATCAAGATATGATATGAATTCGTATCATTATGTTTGTAATGCTAGTGGTGGTTCTCAGGTCCTATAATGACCGTCTATATATTTACATCTATCCTTTAAATAGTTCAGCATGTTTTTTCCCTTCTTAATAAACTGCTTGAATCAAATCTTTAATTTCTCGGACCCAATCTTTGGAGATTTGTATCTGTCGCCCTTCCGTTGCAGTCATTTTGACGACAAACAACTGAATTTCTAGTCGTTATATAAGATATGATGATGATGATCTTGTGTCCGCTTTACAACGGAAAGAGGGGGTGCAGTAGCTTCTGGGGGGTATAGACCCCTGAGCACTTGGGGCCAGAAGTCTGACTTCTAGCTCATACGAGGATGACACACACACACACATTCGCCTGCACAGCCCCTTTTTACAAGGGGGCACATTCGCACAACTCACAGATAATATGTAGAAGAACAACCGTGGCCTAACTGAGATTTGAACCTGGGACCCCCCCCCCCAGATCATGAGGTAGTCATTAAGTATCGCTTTAACATATATCGCATGATATTTGGTGAGACTTTTGGCGATTAATATCTAACATGTGGCTAATATGATTTAAAAATAGATATTGTTACGTTTTCAGCGTAGCGGGTTCGGATTGAATGGACTTTACTTGAGGACAGCACAAACAGCTATTTACAATTATTTACAGGTTAACTGATAAAGTAAAAATTTCAGATAAATACAATCCAGCAGTCAACAGTCACTTACAGCGTAAATGCAAGTCTTACGCATAATAAAAGCAGACTGAAAAACAGCTATAGTATAGCACAGCAACAGTAAATCGCAGCGAGCTCAATAACACAACATTAACAGTAAACGCAAACACAGCTCACTAATCCGCTAGTCCAGAGAGACGCTTCTCTTCCGAGAGGGAAAAAACTCTCAACTAACTAACTCACTCATTACTCGCTAAGTGTTCGTTCTAGGGGCACCTAGCTCCGCCAGGAGCTTATCCCCTGTCCTTTTTGGTAGAAAAGTGGCTTGGCGTTCTGGAATACGTTGCCCTCTTCGATGAGCCTTGAGGATGTTCAGTTTCTGGTAGCTGAAGATGGACTGGGCTGAGTTACGGCGGTAAGAAGTTCGGTGATGAGGGAGTAGTGGCAACCAATCAGAAGGTGTCGGCGGTGTAGGAGTAAGTGGTCAAGTGGTGACGTTTCAGTAGCTGCTGATGGAGAGTCCGGTTGATGATGATGATGCAAAAGTGTATTTCCGAGAGCCTGGGTGGGTGAGGTGGTGATTGTCAGGATGCTTTGTTATTGGCTATTGGATTGGGAACTAACTCACTCATTTCGGCTACTCGCCCCTTATATAGCCGAGGAAACGCGTGCCCCGAAACTCGTGAAACTTCTCAAAACAAAGCACGAAATCCAGCAGCTACTAGACTATTCCTTTCGCCAAACCAATCAAGCTGGTGTGAGGCTCCTCGCCAAACGTCGCCATCTTTGGTGCGTTTTTGTCCCGCCCGCTTGTAACAATATTATATAAGTTTTCCCCAACCGATTGAAAGAAAAATTTGGCACAATATTACAGTTCCAGTTACGAAACGAATTCCAAGTGTTTTCCACGCTTAGTAAGAATATTTAAAGGCACAACAAAAATTTTTAAAGTCTATAACTCAATATTATTTTGCAGCCATTAAAACCACACAGTAAAGCCCCAGATTTCATAACTATCCTCCCTAATCTTGAATGTCAACCATCACCCGCAGAAGGGTGGAATTAAATCACATCCTTGTAGTTCGAGCATCAATTAATAGGAACGTGCAAAGACGGCTGAAAGCCGCCCAAATTAATTAGTTCGCTTCTCCACAAAAGAGAATGACATAGGAGTACCTCTCAGCCGGAAGATTTTGACAATGCAGGGCAAATGAAGAAACCACTGACTGAGATGACTGCGACCGAATCGATACAACTGTCTGTGTTTTGTTTATCATTTATGGTTTAGAGACTTCATGTTCAGTCTATAATCTTATACTGGTAGAGAAAAATAGAAATCTGTTATTTTCGTCGATGGCGTTGTATTTGACATTTGAATTTGTTTCGAAGTGAATGAGTAAATTTAGATGGAAGGGAGAAAATTTAATTTATGTATGGGAGATTTATATTTGAGAAATATTTTCATTGATTAGATTTAATTGTATTCATTCTTATATCTACATCGATTTAACGTCTTTATTCTAAACTATTTCAAAAGGATTTAGTTCAATAAATTAATGTCGTTTATGAAATTATATGGCAAAGATTTTGGGTGAAATTCATAATATTTCACTTATATCATTTAACGAAGTCGGAGAAAAATTCAAAATATTCAACTTATGTCATTTAACGAAGTCGGAACAAAATTCATAATATTCCACTTATGTCATTTAACAAAGTCGGTAATATATTCATAATATTTCACTTATGTCATTTAACAAATTCGGAACAAAATTCATAATATTCCCCTTATGTCATTTAACGAAGTCGGAGAAAAATTCATAAAATTCCACTTATGTCATCTAACGAAGTAGAAACAAAATTCATAATATTCCAATTGTGTCATTTAACGAAGTCGGAGTACAATTCATAATATTCCACTTACGTCATTTAACGAAGTCGGA
>JAOUZG010043272.1:1426340-1440692 GCA_026289955.1 Argiope argentata
GGAGTACAATTCATAATATTCCACTTACGTCATTTAACGAAGTCGGAAAAAATTCATAATATTCCACTTGTGTCATTTAACGGAGGCGGAACAAAATTCATATTATTTCATTTATGTCCTTTAACCACTTAAATGTTTTGCCAGTATGCCATGAGTTCATCGATTAATCGATTTTCGATAGTTTTAAGCAAAAAAATAAACCATTCACAATGATTATAAATCTGTAAGAATATTTAGATGATTCAAGTATTCAATGGATTTCCATTTGAATAAAATTAAGAAAATATTCTCAAAATAGGACCCCACATCTTATTAGATAGTAAAGAAAATAAAATTGTTAAGTAGTTAATAAAATCGTAACAAAATTCATAATATTCCACTCATGTCATTTAACGAAGTCGGAACCAAATTCCTTTTATTTCACTTATGTCATTTAACGAGGTCAGAACAAAATTCATAAATATTTCACTTGTGCCATTTAACGAAGTCGGAACCAAATTTATAATATTCCACTTGTGTCATTTAACGGAGGCGGAACAAAATTCATAATATTTCTTTTATGTCATTTCTTGAATTCTGAACAGGTTTCCTTTTCTCATGAGATTTAAGATATCTGGTGAAAGGGGAGGGAGTTCCAGTTTACATTTCGTCCTCGTCTTCTGATCATGGATCAAAATTATGTTGTTTTTAAACAGAACGTTAATATAACTAAACTGATTTTATGAAGCCATGGTATCCTGGTGGTAAGTTCCCGACATCAAGGTTTGATTATTCTAAGAACACTTGGTGGCTCATTTAGTACGGTTTTATTTTAAAACGTTTTTATATGATAAGACACTGCTTCTTCAAGAATTCAATGTGTAATAATATAAGTTTTAAAATGATAAGACACTGCTTCTTCAAGAATTCAATGTGTAATAATATAAGTTTTAAAAAAGGTTTTAATCTTTCCTAAAAAAAGCATCAATTTTTTTTGACATTTCTCCTTCTTTTTAGATTTACTCATTGTTGCTAAGTACTTTGAATTCACTATGCAAAAATAACGCGTATGATTTTTTGTTTAAAGTTTATTTAACCTCAAATATTTTGATTGAGTTTATAACAGTTTAAATCCATATTTCAGCACAAAAATACAAGAGGGATTTTCGTCAATACATTTTAAGTGTTAAACAGGTTTTTTTTTTGAAAATGATAAAACTGAAAACATGCTAAAATAAAAATGTAAAATATTTAAAGAAGAAATGGTAATAGAAAATTAATTGTGAAATAAGAGTAAAATTGGTATTTCTGGATTCTAACAAACTAAATGGAAGTTTTATCTAATTTGTATAACTTATAAAAGCATTACTAAGAGCAAATGAAGCCAAAATTTGCAACGAATTATAAGTATATCATTGGACAATCGGATTATGGAGTTCCTGGAATTAAAGGTTAAAGATTTTTAAGCTCTCCTTTAATTTTCTAAGTAGCTTAGAGTTATGTTAATTCTATAAACATGAATGTTAGATGTAAAAGAATTTATCCTCGTCGAATGCAGAAACTTTAAATATAAGTTTTAGAGAATTGGAGATAATCTTCTTAAAGAGTCTTCAAGAAAGGTTAAGATTTATTAGCTTCAAGAAAATTACATTTTTTGAGATAATTTAAGGAAATGTGTGTCACAAACGCTTCTTACTTGCTCTGATTTTCTTCTTTAAAACGCAATTATAGAGGAAAGAAAGAAGAAAATTCTTGTAAGATCCTTTTTGGAAATATTTTCAGTGTATTATACATTGAATTTAACTTGATATCATTTTGAGAGGAAAACTTGTCAAGAGTTTTGGTTCAACTTTGATCTTTTTTTTAAAGAAAATTATAATGATCCAATTTTGATATATTTTATCTTGTAATTTTCTACACATTCGTGCAGCTCTTTGTCAAAGTTAAGCGAAAGAGAATCGATTATAGGATTTGGAACAGTACTCTTTTCCTTTATCGAAGCTTGGTGGTAAATATCTAAAAGTTTCATTATCAGTTTCTACAAATTTTTATATTATAGGGTGAAAAGAATTTTAGCAAATAATTTGGAACAGTTCTCTTTTCTTTTAAACTAGATGGTCAAATTTTGACAGAAATTTTAAATATTCACAACGCATTCGAATTATTCTTTGTCATGAAATGAAGAGAATCGAATATAGGATTTGGAACAGTACTCTTTTCCTTTATCGAAGCTTGGCGGTAGATATCTAAACGTTTTGTTTCAATTTCTGCAAATTCTTGTCATAAGATGATGAGAATGTTGCAAACATTTGAAAACAGTTCTCTTTTCATTTAAACAATTTAATCCAAATCTTAGCGGAAAGCTGTGATTTTTTTAATACTCTTTACAACTTTTTGTCATGAAGTGAATAGAATGGAATATAGGTTGGGGAACAATATTTTTTCCTTTAATAAAACTTTGTGGATATCTACAAGTTATATTGCATGTTTCTACAACTTAGTGTCATGATGTAAAGAGAATTTACTAAACCTTTTGGAACATTTCTTTTTTTAAATCAATTTCATCCAAAATTTAGTGAAAATCTAAAATTTTAGTTCCAATTAATTTCTATTCTCTGCGTATCTAGCCCCTTATTAACTTAATTTGCTCCCCTTTTAAGTAGTTACATTCTCATATGAGAATATTGAGAGGCAGATTAAGTACTCTTCTTTTATTGGTTTCTCTCCTGGGGAAATGTACACCTCAAAAATGGGAACGAGAAACTTCTGACATTGAGGTAACTTCATGCGCCCTAATGAGATTGGCTATCCTTTGCCGATGATGGGATGAGCCTCCTATGAGGCTGTACCGTGGCCAATGATAGCTCTTTGGAATGAACCATAGTTCCCACCAATATTATACCCAGTCTATATTTTTTAAATAAATCGTTTGCTGAGATTTTTGTTTTATTTTGAGTATTTCCCATTGTGAGGTCTGTTTTCAACCAATCATTTACGAAAAATATATTTAATACTTAAATAATAATAATTATTAATTTAGTACTTAATACTTAAACTACTTGCTGTTTAATACCTTTTACAGTGCGGCATATTCACAGATGATAGGGGCTGGGATTCCCTGGTTGGCAGAGTGATAGGCTCGTATAACTTTGGCTGCGAGTTCACACCTCGTCGATCGAAGATTCCCGGAGTGTGTGATGGCTGGCGTTCGTTAAATCTGTCGTTGACACAAAGTCTTCCATGTCGAGAGTAATACCACTTGGGTTACTGATTCCGAGGTGATCATTCTCTGTTCCAGATCTAAATTACGATCTGGGGATGAATGAATGAAAACGGATGAATGAAATCTGCCCCATAAAAAAAAAAGGTTGTGACGTGTATATGTGTAACTAAATCGTACTCTTGATCCTAGTTGGAGCTATTAAAAAAAGAAACGCTTAATCAGTTTAAATCGCTTATAGTCAGTGGGCCCGAAAAAGTGCCATAAACAACAACAACAATAGATGATATAACACAGAAGAACAACCACGACCGAATCAGGACTCAATGCCCAGATACGGGGACAATGCTTTACCCCTAAGACAAGACGCCGGCTGATTGAATTTACGAGTATCAAGTAATTTTTTAAAACTTAAAGACTCCGGTCATGATGTATAAAATATACTCTTGTAATAAGATTAATTTCTAATCATATTGGACAAACTCAGTCAATACAAATTAACCTTTAACTGGGGAGGTGCGGTCTGTCAGAACTGTAAAAAGGGAACTTGGATCACGCCTAGTCTATTTCTAGCTCAGTCGAATGGATATACCAAGTAGCATCCTGTTTCGTGACTTTCTCTACGCGTGCTCTTTTTCAGCCGGTTTCTGCGGATGCATTTTAAAAAAATATATTTCAGCTTTTTTTTCAGCGCGACATCTGTGAGATCGCACTCTCTTTTAGTGTGTTCTAGTTTTATACAAGGCTTAGCAGATGGTTCTAAAACTTGGCGCTCGAAACATCAACCAACCTACTGATCCTAGTTGTAAAACCGAGCAGCAGAGACTTTAAAATGAAGCAGAAAGGGATTTTAGTGATGAGGATAATTGTACAGAAAATTGTTTCGATGAAAGTTTGCATTTGTTCTGATTCTAATGTTCAGATATAATTAATTTTTCTAGGGATTATGTATTTTGAAAATTTTCTTAAATGTATTAATATACCAAGAGAAATTTTTACAGACTTTATAGACCGATTTTCATACATGTACTCTACCAGTATGTTCAAAGTGCGCTCAAAAACCGATGATGTCAAAAAAAAAATCCATTTTACCAATTGTTTTCTTTTTTTTACTTTTCATGTAAATGTTGACATTTTATTTTTATCATGTCAGAACATGAGGTTATTTTGGGAATGAGGTTAACCAAAATACAATTGGCGAAAAATAAAAAAAAATAATAAACGTAGGCGAAAAATTGAAATATTATTACCTGTACGCGATTAAATGAAATGAAATAAATAGGAAATACGATATTTTTTTAAAACAATAAATGCGAGACAAAGTTTTTTGGATCGTTTGCAATTCTAAAGTGACTCATTCAAATGTAACAATTAAAATGAATAAAAATATAATTTAACTTGCACAAACATGCGGTGCTTGGCCGTTCAAGAAATGATGTTCTGACATGATACATTGAAATATGCATAGCAGATTTCATTTTAATCTTTTTCATTTATATTGTTTTCTATATACCTTTGTATGCACAATAGAGAAATATGATTTCAAAAAATAATAGGAATACAGGGAGTACGAGTTCAAAAATATTATTTGTTTGTAACATGTAATTCGGGAAGAAAATGTATGTTCCAACGTAACCAATCTTTTGGATGACAATATGTTTTGAAAAATTTCTAAAACATATTTATATATCAAGAACAATATCCGCAGAATATATAAACTGATTTTCAAACGAATACTTATATTAGACACTTTAATTTTAGCGTAAAGAAAATACGATCTCCTATACCACACTGCCAATTAAGTCCTAAATTTTCACCTTCAATAAAGCGTTTAAAAAAGTTTTTTTTTAATTAAAATGAAATCTGCTATGCATATTTCAATGTATCATGCCAGAACATCATTTCTTGAACGGCCAAGCACCACGTGCTCGTGCAAGTTAAATTATATTTTTATTCATTTTAATTGTTTCATTGAATGAGTCACTTTAGTACTGCAAATGATCCATAAAAATTTTGTCTTAAAAAAATATCACTTTTCCTGTTTATTTCATTTCATATAATGACGAGCTCAAAATGACATTTGTCTAGGTTTTACTTGCTGTAATCATTAACTTTTTTTAAAAATCAGAGTATTTGTATATGCAACGGCAACTCGTTATGAAAAGTTGATTTTTTAAAGATGCTCGTGCAGATAATAAAATTTTTATTTTTCGTGTACGGATTTTTGTTGACGTTAAGAACCTCATCCCCAAAACAACATCATGTTCTGGCATGATAAAAAAAACATATTAACTTTAATGTTGTCCCCAATTAAGCTTTTAATCATTATATTTAGACTAATTAAATAAAGCAAATAATTCTCCACTTGAAATGAAATGAAATAAAGTAATCGTCATAATCTCTCTTGGGTATAATTGATATGCAAATTATTCAAAGCGTCAAGGCAGCAAACCTCAAATTTATTAAATATGACCTCCAGATCAATTCCTGGCGGAAATACGCTGACACCCCCGCTAATGAGAACTGAGCTGAAGTGACTACTTGGGCATCCATTGGCGACTTCTGTGAGGTCAAGTGGCTGCATAAACTCGAGACTAATGACTGCCTCTCAACGATCTGGTCATACTCAAACATCTTATCGCATGGAACTGCGGAGAGCCACACACGAAGAATCTTAAAAGTGTGACAATCGGAAATGACTTGTCTTGTCTTGACAGCGGGTAAATTGTATGTCTAAGTATTTGAGGCATTTATTTCGATTGATTTCTGAACAATTATTCAAAATTTACATTACAGTGTCTGATATTTTGCTATTTATTTTTCGGTCAATCTCTAATGTATTCAGATTCTTTATGACTCGGTACAAGATCCAAGCTTCATCAGACTATAGTAAGAAAAATTAAAGAGTGACAAATCTAGGTTAAGAAAAAAATATGATTAATTTATAACTTTGTAAGGTGATAGAAGTAACAAGATGACAGATTAATCATCTTATTTCTCTTAATCTGGATTTCTTAATGTCAACACTAATAACAGAGCTAATCTAACAGTTGTATTTAATATTTGGTTTAAGCAATTCTTGTCTTGATAGCGGGCAAAAGGCATGTCTAAGTATTTGGTGCATTTACTTCGATTGATTTCTGAGCTATTAGTCAATATTTGCATTACAGTGTCTGAGATTTTGCCATTTATTTTTCGGTGAAACTCTAATGTGTTCAGATTCTGTAGGACTCGATACAAGGTCCAAGCTTCATCAGACTATGGTAAGAAAAATTAAAGAGTGACAAATCTAAATTGAGAGATATAAGATGCTTATTCTATAACTTTGTAAGACGGTAGATGTAAAAAAATGCCAGATTAATCACCTTGTTATGTCTATCGACTCACAAGCTGATGGATTAATCATCTTATTTCTCTTAACCCATTCGGCCATCCAGGTGGCATTTGCAACCGCGGTTTTTTAAGTTCTTAATTTTCATTTCTTTTCAAACCTGAAGGTCGCATTTACCACGACTTCCTGGTTCCTACACCCCGTGGTGAAAATGAGATGAAATTAAATGTGGGTATTGTTGTTGTTACTTATTGCATTTGACATGGACAAGCCCCCTGCTGATACGGCAGCAGATTTAAGCCGAAAGAAGCGTCTCTTGTTTTCGAAGCAGCGTCATCAGGGCCAAGAGTACGACTTAGCTACACACTCATCACATTTGCTTGCATAGACTCTTTTCACAGGGAGGCACAGCCACACATCTCACAGACAGCACACAGAACAACCACGAGAGGACTCGAACCCGGGACTCCCAGAACACGAGGAAGACGCGCTACCTCTGTGCCAGAAAGGAGGTCAAATGTGGATGTTCTATTGGTGACGACCCTTATCACTAATTTCCATCATTTTTTCATTCTACCTTTTAAAAATTCAGTGCTGAAAGGGTTAATCTGGATTTCTCAATGTCAACGCCAATAGCAGAGCTAGTTTAGCAATAGTATTCAATATTTTTTAAGATATTCTTTTCTTGGTAGCGGGAAAAAGTCATATTTAAGTATTTGATGCATTTATTTCGATTCATTTCTGAGCAATTAGTCAAAATTTACTTTAAAGTGTATGATATTTTGCAGCTTTTCTTCGTTGAATCTGATGAGATCAGACTATGTATGATTTGGAACAAGGTCTGAACGATATCAGAATATGCTCAGAAAAACTGAAGTGTGACAAATAAAGATAAAGGTAAATAAGATGATTGATTCATCGCCTTGTAAGGTAACAGGTGTAACAAGGTGACAGATTGATCTCCATGTCACATCTGTCACCTTAGAATATGACCGATTAATCACTTTATTTCTCATCGAGTAGTTTGAGTCGAAAGTCTGGAACCAGTGGCCCTCTGAAGGTGCTGTTACAATAAAGTAATATTCATAGTGCGGTTTCTTCTAGACGTTGATGCTGTATATCGATCTTTATTTTGTGTTGTCACAAAACAACATTGTCCTGATTACAACACAGTACAACATTGTCCTGCTCTTCGGGTAACATTTCCAGTTTCCAAATACCGATTTCATTGACTGAAAATCACAGTCCTAACGCTTTCGTCACAGCACATTGTGCTTGATCCGCCTCCAAATGACCAAAACTCTAAGCTACTGATTCATCTAATTTATGTTTCTGAGACATAACATTCACTATTACAAAACATTCAATGCGTACCAGTTGCTTTTAATCTCCTCATACCCAAGGCATAACGCACGACGCTGTTTACTCCTTATCTAATATACGTACTTTTCTACGTTGCAGGAAAATATTTGCATATTCACAACTTTTTAAACATTATAAATTTCTTTTTGAACCTATTCTTTTTCAATTTTCTTAAAAACGTTGTCATTTATATAGTTGTTTCGTAGCAAGCTCACAATATCCTCTTAATTATTTTGAGCAATGTATTGTTAGAATAGTCGAGCCGGCTTTCTGGCACAGAGGTTGCGCGTCTTCCTCATGTTCTGGGAATCCCGGGTTCGAATCCCGATTTGGGAAGTGTAGTTCTTCTGTTTGCTATCTGTGAGATGTTTGACTGTGTCCCCCTGTAAAAAGGGGCTGTGCTAGCAAATGTATCGAGTGTGTAGCTAAGTCGTACTCTTGGCCCTAGTTGGCTCTACTTCAAAAACAAGAATCGCTTCTTTCGGCTTAAATCTGCTGCTGTATCAGCAGGGGGCTTGTCCATGGCAAGTGCCATAAGTTACAACAACAAACTAGCTGAATTTCGCGGTAAACTAAAAAACGAAGAAGTCACTGAGGTTAATATTGTTATTCTTTATTTAAAAAAAATAATAAAGGTGTTCTAAACTTAAAGAAAAAAGTTAAATTAAATGGCACGACAATCACTTAATTATTGACCGAGGCCCCTGAGATACGAGACATATGTTGCGGTTAAGTGATCAGCCTAACGCAGAACCTCCAGTATTTAATCCCTAAGCATATTGGTCCTCAGTTTATTGACCCACTGTAGGGGTGAAATGCTAAGCCGACCTTGCCCATTTTGAGGTTCGAACCTCGGACCTGTTTGTTAGGAACACGTATCACTGCCACTACACCACCGTGCATGAATAACGATGTTCGAATGTTTAAAAAAAGAACTTTTAAATTTATTTGCTCATCTTTGAGAAAAATTTGTATGTGAAAGATTTTTTACGGCTATTTTTTAATTTATTTCTTTACAATTCCTTTTCAACTAAAAAAACTGAGATCTGGATTTAAAATACAGATGCTAGTTCATGATAAATTAAAAAATCAATGAAAGGGGAGTGAAAAAACTTTCTAGTATATTCTTTAAAATATGTATTTACTTAGTATTAGTCATATCATTCCATTAACTTAAGTAGTTAAGAAACAGCTTCTTAGAGTATAATCTATCGTAAATATGATTCAAATTTAGGTTTAATTTAGGCATATCTATCATTGACATTTTTATAATTTTGAAAAAGCAAAAAGCCTCTTTATTATATTTCCATAGATTTATTAAAACCTATTTTCAATAAATTTATTACTGGCATTATTTTCAGTAAATGTTGAGCAACATTTTTTTTCGATTAATAAAATTATTTGAATTATTATGCTTTGGCTTACAAAATAAATCTTCATAATAAACAAATTTTATAATTAGAAAAATTAAAGTAATAATATTTTGATTTAATATTGCAATTAATAATAATTGCAAAATTGATTATGAAAATAATTTTATATATTTTTTTATTCATTGAGGAATTTATAAAATATTTGTCAATAATTTAAAAATGCTGCGTTATAGATATAAATTAACTATGCTATTGCCTCATATTTATAATTACAAAACGAAATTAATTTTCATAAAAAAAGGACCTGTATTAAGAGATTAAAACATGACTGTAAAAGGACCTGTAAAAAGATTAAAACATGACTGAAAAACTCTATTTGATTTATTGTTCCATTATGAATTTTTAGTCATGATTTGTTTGTGACAGTATTATTTTCAAAAACTTACTTTTAACGCAGATGATGTGTTCACATACACAACGGAATTTCACTGGTACACAACGGAATTCAATTGGCAAAGCGCGTATTGTTAAGGAAATAAACTAAACAATGAAAAGTATTGTTCGTTTAAGGATACTCAGAATTATCACTTTTTGACGATTGTGCTTCTCTTAGGGGTGATACGCAGAAATAGAAGCAATTAAACCTCTTAAGGCCTAGAATGATGTAAATTTTCCCCATCGCTACATGTGAATTACTCCATCTATCATCTTTTCTCTCTCTCTCTCTCTCTCTCTTTTTGGCGAAACAAACACCACTTGACACATGAGCAATAGAGTAGAGGCTTTCCGAATTTAAGAATGAACAATGCTATTGTGGAATAGGCTTTGAAATTATTTTCAAAAATTTATTAAAATTTTAAAAAAAATTACTCTGGAAAAATAAAATAAGCTTCATTGACAAGCTTTTTTTTTTTAAATTTCAAAGTGGTATCAAATTTCCATTTGACAATACTTTACTTTTTCCAATTTTTTTTTTCTTTTTCCTCTAAATATTCTTTGAAGTTTTAAGAGACATTTAAGAGACAAAAGTTTGATTTAAATGATGCATAACCTTTTCTTAAGGTATCCGAACACGTTAGGAGAACATTTTTTTTAAGAAAAACATGGTGTTAACATATTTGAAACTATTCATAATTCGTAACAGGAAATCAGTATTTAAAATAAACATTAAAACGCTTAGAAAATTGGCATTTAATAGCCTAAATTTGAGCAAATTCTTTTAAAACTTCGAATTTGGCTATACCAAAAACTATTATTCTTTTCTAAACAAAACTTATACCAAAAAAAAATTCCCATTCTCAAAAAAAATGAACTTCAATGGTACGGTTATATTGATAAATAAAAACGTTTGATCCAGTCAAAGATTTATTATGAAATTTTTAATATATTTATGACATTATTATTCAAACAATGGCCTGTAAATTAAAAACTATTCACTCAATCTAAATTCTTTCGGTTTATTCCTTAAAAATTTGTATTAGGATAGAGTCCACAAAATTTCATGGTAATATGATAATTATATTTTGAGTTATTTCATTTGAAGTAACCAAAAAATAAGTAAAAATCAATTTTGAGAAAAATGCTTTTAAAGTATACAGTAACATGTTTTAATAATAAATTATTTCTGTACATACTTAAAATGCACCTTGTTTATAGACTATACATTCTTCCTCCTCAGTTTTTAATTCTTCTCTTTTTTTACCATTTTTTTTCTGGCAATTTTTGCATTTGGCAGTGAATGCCATATAGATTCATTTATTCTGTCTTTATCGAATTTAGCAAATACTCTAACTGCATTTTCACTAGTGTACACTCCATTAACAGTTAAGATATTCAGTAATTCTATAAAACCTTTATTAAAATGAATTACAGACATAAATGCTCCTAATATGAGGGTTCAGTTAGGTACAAATTTCCACAACACATCGTTGAAAGTCTCAGTGGATTTTTGTATTTTGCAGTGCAAAAAATGTTTCGAATTTAAAACTAGATTTGCGTTTACACAAATTATTGACGTATTTTTGGCCATTTAAATCGGTACTTCCGTTTTTTTTTTAATATCCGAATCCGGTTTACCGATCATTACGAAAATAATGTCTTGTCTTTCAATTAACGCAGAGATAAAAGTAAACCTGTTTTGGATATCTCAAAGACTTGTCTATACAATAAAAGAAATTTTTTTAATGTCATTTTTGGTGAAAAATAATGTTATCACCGCGTTCGGATACCTTAAGTAATCATTTAAGACCTACCAAGAAGTAATTAAGTGCCAAATACGGTTTGCCGAACTAATGAAATTTTTTCAGAATTAAGTTTAGCCAGCAATGTTACATATTACATTCAGACTAACTTCTTTGAACTTTTTTATGTCTTTATTGGAACCATACTCAATACAATGTTTAAGAACCGTATATAAAAATGAAATGAAACAACCTCTGTTAATGATGATGTCATGTCCGCTTTTTACCATGGAAAGAGGGGTGCAGTAGCTACAGAGGGTATGGACCCCTGAGCACCCTAGGGCAGAAGTCTGATTTCTATCTCATATGAGGATGAAACATGAACCCACACGCCCCTTTTTACAGGGGGGCACATCCACACACCTCACAGACAGCACACAGAAGAACAACCATGCCTGAACCGGGACTCCCAGAACACGAGGAAGACGCGCTACCTCTGTGCCAAAAAGCCGGCACAAACTATCTTTTCTTTAAAATGAATAAAAAATTATGTAAACAAGAGCTCTCTTTAATGGGTATTTCCTTTTTTATGAGCAAAATTTCAATAATTTTCCTCCATAAAATATTATCATAAATGCCCTATTCTTCTGAATTTCTTTTAAAAAAATATATTCAAGATCCGAAACTGAGGACCATTTTTGTTTATTTATCAAAATGAACCAAGTGAAACATATTTCGGATACGTGTGAATTTTATGAATTTTAATTACTTATTTTTATAATCATGGAGACTCAAGTAATAAAAGATAATTGCTATAAAAATCGTATTGTTTTATTGTCAAAAACAATGCTAATTCACTTACTGTATCTGTATCTTCACATACTGTATCTGTACTGTACTGTATCATACTGTCTCTGTACTAATTCACGTACTGTATATCTGTATCTATCCGTATTAATGTATCTGTACTGTACTGTATCATATTATCACTGTACTAATTCACTTACTGCATATCTGTATCTATCTGTATTACTGTACCTTTTTAATTAATTTTTTATTCTATTTTATAAAACAAACAAAATAAAATAAAATAACTCACATACTGTATATCTGAATCTATCTGCATTACTGTATTTTTTTAGATTTCCTATTCTATTTTACAAACAAACAAAATATGAATTAAAAAGTCACTTTTGATTTTTGATTTTGACGAAATAAATCAAAATGTTTTTCCAGAGCAAGTCGAATTATTTCAATGTCAGTTTCATACTAAACATATATTTACTTAATTATAACAAATGACCGTATCTTCACATACTGTATCTGTACTGTATCATGCTGTCTCTGTACTAATTCACATACTGCATAACTGAATCTATCTGCATTACTGTAGGTATTTTATTAATTTTCTTATTCTATTTTATAAAACAAACAAAATATAAATTGGCAAGTCACATTTGATTTTTGATTTTGATGAAATAAATCAAAATGTTTTTCCAGAGGAAGTCGAATTATTTCGATGCCAGTTTCATACTAAACATATATTTACTTCATTATAACAAATGATTGGTTATTCTAGACAATATTTACTTGCAAGTCGATTATAGAAAAAATATTCAGTTTTCTAACTTATTTGGTACTAGTTATCCTCCCATGCACATACAACTTTATTTATTTATTTTTATTTCATTTTTATTTTAAAAAAAAAGAACATTTTATTTACGAACCACTTCTTAACCACCCCCTCCTCCCCCCATTACGCATTCAAATCGAAACCCAACTGTGGCGGTGACTAATAACGGGTTTTCTCACCCGATTCTTCTCTTTGGAGAGAGTTTGGCTTCCTTTTGCGAGCGATCTGCTCGCCATTTATGGCAACCCTTCCGCCAACTCGCCGAGTGCATGACGTGGTTCCGCTGCAGCGACGACAATCCACACGTGGTTGCGTCCAACGAGCGGTCGGGAACGCGGTGACATCACGAATCCATCTGTTTGGCTGTCACAACACAGAGGGATGCCGAGTGAAACGAAACGAGTGTCACTGTGATATTCATAAGGAAGGATTTTATCCCTTTTTTTGCCCCACGTTGATGGTGTGTGTTACTTTTTAAGGAAGGTATGTGAGCTGTTTTTCATCATTTAATCTCAAAAAATCGCATAATCGGCTTAGAATATAAGCTTGTTTTCTCGGACTATAGTCGTTATTATCAGTATTGAAAAACTCATGTAATCTTTTTATAATGGAGGGGAAACAATTTTATTGTTTTGACAGTAAAATTGTTCGTGTCATTTGATAAGATGTGTGAATTATTTTGCATCTTTTTTCTATCAAAATGTGTCATTAATTTCGATATTTTTTTTTTCATATTTAGCTTTTAAATATAATATTGCAGTTGGCATAAAATGAAATTTTAAAAAATTCTCGTTTTATGTTGATAATAGACATAGGAATATCCTGATTGTTTTGATGGTGTATGTTAATATTCTTTGAAGGTATATGTATACTTAGCATCATTTTTTGCTAAATTAATCATTAAATGTGATCATAATGAATCATATATTATTCTTATGAATATTATATTAGTTAGAATTGCGTTTACTTGTATCAAAAATAAAAAAAAATCGTTCGCCTCAACCAGTTATAGAAATAAGAAAAACAATTATATTCTTTTGCTGATGTTTTACACTGTTGTCCGATTTTACAACTTTTAATTAATTTGTCTTACAAATTAATTATGATTATTAATATCTCTTTGTAATGATTTATTAATATCTCTTTGTAATGATTTATTAATATCCCTTCGTATCATTATATTCTAGAACCTGTTACAATAATAAAAATCACTTTGTTATGACTTGTACCACTGATATGCAACAAAAATGTGATAATCTGTTATTCTTTTATAA
>JAOUZG010043272.1:1441092-1452913 GCA_026289955.1 Argiope argentata
TATATATATATATATATATATATATATATATATATATAATGTTATTCTTTCTTGACATTGGCTTGTTCTACTTTAATTTCACTACCTTTGATTAATTCTTATTTCTTCCTTTTACTTTTCTTTGTTAGTCCTTAGCAACAAAATTCTATTATTTTCATAAATGTATTCAGGAAACATAACATAACAAAGATAAGCATTGGAATGTAACAAATGCTGAAACAAGATATCGGAATGTTTTGCAATATTTCATAAATAGCTATCTAAAAGGTCATAGGTAAATATTAAATTAGCGGAGTCATTGCCTGTTTGAGACAGTAATATTTTATTGTTGAACTACGGATTTCATATTTATTTTCCTAGTTGAAGGAATAAAAATATGCCCCTATGTAAACTAAAAATTTTATAATAATTTCGGCAATTCCCAATTTATAATTGGAAGCTTTTTGTGTTTGTTGTTATAAGGATTTAAGCTAAACTAGGATTTATGAAACCATTCTAGGATGTTCTTGTTTGATCAATATTTCAGCGCGAAAATGCGCGGAATAACATTTTTCATTAAATAAAGGTGAAAACAGGGCAATGAACTTTTGATAGAAAAAGCCAACTGAATTCACTGAACTATAGTTTGGAACCTGTAATCTTTAAATTTCTTTTTAGTTTAGTAACCTAAGGGGATAACGAAAAAAAAAAGTTGTTGCTTGTTTTGTTCCGATTTTTTTTAGTTTCCATTTCGGTCTATTGTTAAACGTCACATGCATTTTGGTTTATTGTTGAATTGTGTTGTTTTTCGTGTGTTTTTTTTTTTCGAATTAAGTTGATTTGTTTTAATTTTATACAAGAAAAAAATTCTTTTCCGTGATTAGGCGAATCCAAGTTTCTTTGTGTTTCCTAAATTTCGAAGTTATTTTTGCTCTGAGCAGAGCTTTCTTAAATGTAAGCGTGCTCTGTCAGAGTAATTCGGCGACTGTCTGAATGGTAATTGGGAATTTTGGTGATTGAGGTGGTATAAAAAAAAGTTGCCGGTTTTCTGACTAAAGATTTAGAATTTTGCACCTCGTTGCCTTTTCAAAAT
The DNA here is from genome assembly GCA_026289955.1 of Argiope argentata. NCBI lineage: Eukaryota > Metazoa > Arthropoda > Arachnida > Araneae > Araneidae > Argiope > Argiope argentata. Next base: position 1,442,165 of record JAOUZG010043272.1, read on the forward strand.
TGCTTTTTGTAAGTCAACTTTTGTCAATCCGCGTCGTATGCATGATTAACTTTAATGTCTACAATATTTTTTAAAGAATGAATATTCTATATGCTCTATTAATATCGAATTTCTATAATATAATTTGTTTTATCAAATTAATTTAAATACAAACACATTGTGTTTTTTTTTAAATTTAAATATTACATTCAAAAATAAGCATTTTAGTTTATAAGTTAATGAAAATATTATTCGACTAAATTAGTTTTATACGTTTAAATAATGAAACATATTAATTTATGTAACATAAGAATTTAAAGTTTTTTGATTAAATGATATAAATATGTTTAACTAATTTTTATAAATATTTTAGGCAATTTTTGTGGCATATTCACAAATCATTTTAGTTTTTATTAATATTTTTAAAAATTTATTCTATTCATAAAATATTCAAATTATTCATTTACCTTAGGCTGTCCTTTTGGCAATGCTAAATAATTTATCCTTTCCCATGTCAATCCCTGGCGCTGTCTAATATGCATGTCCTTGTTATATTTTCATTTTTAAAATAATTAAATCTATCATTCAATGGCTGATTTAGGTTCAAATTGGGAAAATAAGTATTGTGAATTTTTGCGATCACTGCTCTATCTTGATTCCTGACTACTTAGCTCACTGGGTAAACTTGAACCTGTATTTTGATGTGAATTTTCTGAGAATTTAGATTATCTTCTGTTATTATATGACGCATTATAATACGAAAATGGAATGTAGTTCCGTTTAGTAAAATTGAATACATTTTATTTGGAAATCGGTTTAAAACATTTATCTTATATTCTCTACTATTTTATTAGCATTTATAATTGTGTTATTGCACGTGATATTTCGGAATGAAAGAATAACTAATTTTTGCCATATTACCTTCGGAAATTCTATATATTTAAATATGGGTATTTGTTTAGAATTTCGGCAGAGGAGCGATTATTTAGGAATGTGTGCTAAGTTGTAAATTAATAAGATTCGAAGAGGATACAATCAAGTAAATGTAGTAAAAATGAATTAAAGTTTAATCCTATAGTGTTGGTTAGGGTTCGATTTCAAATAATTAATTCAGATGTTTTTGGATCAGATTTTTGTCATTCTTACGACAAGAAAAGACAATTCTTTAATACTGGAATATAACTTTGAAAAGCCATCATTAATACCTGCCAATATATTAAATAAAATTTAGAGAACCATTTAATACCATTGTTGTGAAGCTTTTGTTGTCATTATCTTTCGCACTCACATTAGTATAGCTAGAAGTTTGAAGTTATTGGTTAGGTGTCGTATTTTGTATCAAAGAGGGACTCAGAATTATTCGACTCATCTCCAATAAAAATTGTGTAATTATAAAAAATTCTTCATATGTCAGATTTTATATCGTTACTTTATTTTATGATGTATCGCATTTCGGGAATTGTTATTTTCCTTCTTAAGTTTTCCTTTATTGATTTCTAAAAATGGTTATCAAACTCAAAATTTTAATAAAATCATGCTTTTATTTGATGAGAATGTATATTACTTAATTATACATTCTTTAAAATTCGAATCTAATTTGGAGAACCCCAAGGGAAAATTCTATTCAAAATTGACAACTTTAGAGACAGAGGATGAAATTAGAAACGATATTTCAATTCTCATAAGAATGCATAATGTCCAAATGAATCTTTTTCATTTTCGGAATTAAGTTATTAACCCATGTGGATTTGTCTTCCCAAAAGATTGTTAGAATTCTCTCATATAAAAGTCTTATCAATTTCTGCCCACATAAAATAGTGGATCCGAAAATGAAAACCGAAATTTCATTTTTAATTTTCCAACCTGAATAAATCAAGGCATCTGTTTACTTTGGTTAGGATGACCTAATGTTACTTAAATGACCTCATCTGTCTCCATATCATTAAAGCGTTGAATTCTGGGAACGTATTCGCAGTTTTAATTCAAAGAGCGTCGGAACTGGCTATTGTATTTTTCAATCTCGATTCAAAAGTAGATAGTTTTTGTTTATATGTAAAACGCCTATGGATAAAGCATACTTAAGATTTAGCAAAGATTAAATGCAAATATTGGATTTTTTTATTGCAATTCTTTTTGATTCTGAGATTATAAAGAATAATGAAGTGTTTTATTCAAACTATTGTGAAGATCTTTCAAAACCGCTTGTTTCCAAACATATCAGACGTTTCGAAGATTAAAAGCTGATTAAAATAAAACTTTTCTGGTTGATGCATTTAAAATACACATGGCGTTTTACGATTCTTTTTATTTAGGAAACATCACTGTAATAATAATAAAAAAAAAATGATTTAATCAAATATCGTCTGCTAAAAATTTACAATAATTTCTCATTCGAAATGACTTTTTTAAAATCTTAAAATGAAAATGTTTGTTTCGTATTATTACAATTAGTAAGGTTGAGATATATTTTAAACATTTCAATATTTAAAAAAATTAAAATGAAATCTGCTATGCATATTGCAATGTATCACGTCAGAACATGATTTCTTGAACGGCCAAGCACCACGTGCTCGTGCGAGTTAACTTATATTGTTATTCATTTTATTTCGTTTCATTGAATGAGTCACTTTAGTATTGCAAACGATCCAAAAAACTTTGTCTCGCATTGATTGTTTTAAAAAAAATATCACACTTCCTATTTATTTCATTTCATATAATTACGTGCTCAAAATGAGAATTTTCTATGTATTATTTGCTGTAGTCATGAACTTATTTTTTTAAAAATCGGAAGTTTTGCAAATGCGATGGCAACGCGTTATTGAAAGCTGATTTTGTTTTAATAAAATGCTTATTTTTCGTCTACGGATTAAAATGTTAATTTTTTCACCAATGGATTTTTGTTGACGCCAGAAAACTTCTTTCCCAAAACAATTTCATGTACTGACATGATAACAATGTCTGCCAACTCATTTTTCTTTTTTTATTTGAAAGACATTGAAACACTTTTAAAAAGCTATTAAAATCTTGTATTTTTATCTGTAACATTATGCAAACAGTTTACTTACGTATGCAAATCGTTTTCCTTCCATTTTGTCAAAGTCTATCGTTCTTTTAAAGTATTTCCACGCGCCAATTCAAAATTGTAATATTTCTTTATCATAAAGAAGAGGCTACAGACCAAATTCACTTTTTTCACCCGCTTCTTGAATTGCTTTTTCGAAAATATTTGATAAAAATTTCCAAGAGATATATTCTAAGAGAGAGCCATATGTCGATTTGAAATTCAATTCTGGGATCATTTTATATTCTGTATTGGAAAAAAAAAATTTCGAATTTTTTCAGAGGATTGGGTACTGAGTTAAATGTTTTTAGAATTGAATGAAATAAAGAACTTAAAATGATATGACATTTTTTTCTCATAAATGAATTTATAGAATTTTAATTTCACCCTTCTAATCGTCTAATTCTATAAAACTAAAATACCTTACACTTATTCTTAATTGATAATTTTGTATAAAATGTTTTCCAACTTTGTAATTTTATATGCTTTTACTTAGCTTTTTTTCTTACTGTTTTGTTTTTTTATTGCAAATTGCATGCATATTAAAATGGAATTTTAATATTACTTCATGTTGTGTGAGAATTTTGAAATTTTATGCTACAAAGAGCAAAGGTAGATTTATTTTGTTTTGATACCAGTTTAAAAAAAAGCCATATAATGTGAAGTTATATTCAAATTAATTATACTATACAATGATTATAATAATAATATAAAATAATCGAAGCATTAAAACTTAAAAAATAGAAAATTATGAAGGTTTTTTTTCGTGTGTAAAAACGTTTTTGTTAATGTATACATTTTTTAAAAAATTAAGTGTCGGAAATAGAAGATACAAAGCATAATAAAGAAAACTAATCAATATGAAATATCTTAAGCATGAAAAATTCTAAGCTTTTTATAAATATAAATTTTTAATGCGTTTATATTATAAATCCCAATATGTTTAAAATATTTTTTTCATCATCTTATTTTTTTAATTTCCTCATACAATTCGGTTTTAACCGAGATAAAAAAAAATGCGCGAAAATTTTTGCCAAATTAGAAAAATATTGTCAAGTACATTATTATTTAGTGCATAATTATTATGAAGTGTATAATTTTGGACGTGCAAATCACGTGCCACATAATTTGATGATTAAAATCGCTAAATTGGCGAAACAAAATTTTTTGTTGCCTTTTTTTCTTTTTTTTTTCGCCCTGCAGCCAAAAAGTACTTTTTTTTAAATACCATTCCCTTTTAACGTGCATATTTTTGATATTTTATGTTATCTAGTTTAGAAATAAATATTCTCTCAATTTTTATACTATTTTAAGAGCGGAATTTATAAACATTCTTACATTATTAGCTCAATAGAAACATCTACATATATAGTGTAAAGAATCCAATATCAGCATTTTCATTCTCATTAACTTCTCTAATATACCCGGTAATGAGGGGAAAATTCTTCGCTAAGAATTCAATTAAGATTATTGAAATCGGTGCTCGTCAGTTTGATTTGTATTTCAGCTATTTCTCTTTGACTTCTAGGCATATTAAAAATGTTTTGAAATACTGCGTTCATTAAGTTAAATTCTTTGCATCGAAAACTGCATTCCTAACGACGCAGTCGAAGTCAATGAATTTAGTTACGAAGCGGGAATGGTTTATTATTTCGGATTCTAATTCCTTTTGGAAACCTGTTTGATCGATAATTCAGTTCGCAATATTCCATCGCTTGAACACCTGTTGCTGTGCATCTGCCGAGACAATATGTTTTTGGAAACGTGTTTATTTTAGGCGATGGATGCGTTGAGTGTTGAAGCTGTTTTGGCGATGCTGAGTGTATGGATGGATTTTCGTTTGTGGATATTTTATAGAGAGATGTAACTGTAATTTCTAGCTCGCTTATTGGATAATATATATATATAAACATTCGACTGTTTTATTCTATTCTATTATTGTGTATTAAGATGCTCTCTGAATGTCATAATGTTATGATTGTAGAAAACGTACAGATTTGTACGTGCAGAACTATGAACAGAATTGTGTATAGTTTCTCGTACAAGATTATAACTACTTTCGGAGATCAGCTATTTCGTCGGGAACACGCTTTTTTATTTTTATTTTTTGTACGTTTAACACTAGAACTACGAAGATTTACCATATACCTATTTCTACCGACCGGTTTCTTTTAAGTAAACAAAAAAGTATAATTCAAGAAATAAAACTATAAATTCATGATACTTTAATTTTAAAGAAAATAAACTATATTTAATTCAACTATTGTAATTACATAACAAATAGTTCCATCATAAGCAATTTCAGTTTGTTGATCTTCACTCTCATCGTAATATGATGGCAATCTTACGCTTTTACTTTTACGTGCCTCGAATGTGTTCTCTTCTTCACTATCGCTGTCGGAGGATACATAGACTTTTCCTTTCTCAAACTGGACCTCTGAAATATTTGTTGATTTTCAGTCAACTTCGGATATATCTCCAAGAAAAGTTGTTCTTTTTTGAACGTCTCGGCATTTTAAGGGTAAAAACTTCTAACTGAAAAATCTTAATATTTTATTTCCCTTTCTAATAATGAAAAAAAAATTCAATCACAAACCACTTACAATGTGTGCAAGAATAATGTGAGATTCTAAATTGAAATTTCAAATATGTTACGATTTCTGATAGCTTATCAGTATAGAGGTCGCAGACTGACTGTAGAAAGTGTCTTCATATCACAGATTTAATATTTATCAATATATTACGTATACATAATGTACTAAAAATTTAGAATTTTTGAATTCCGGGAATTTTTCATACAAACATAAAAAATTCTGGGAATGCACAACATGTGTTCATGATATTTTCATGACCGATCAAAATGACCGGTTCGTATATTTAGGTATAACACAGTTATTTTTGAAAATTAGAAGCGTAAGAACAAAATAATTTATAATATTATTCTATACACAAATTTAATAAAAATCATGATATTATGGTAAAATATTAATTAAGACTTAAAGGGGAAATGTTATAAATAAATGATGCAACAGGTCATTTTGACCGGTTCGTAGTTCTAGTGTTAAATTCAATTCTCTTATGTTCCCTTGACGAAGCATTTTTACTTTTCCAAATACTTAGTATAGAAAAAGTCATATAATATTTAAAAAAAATCGAACTTAACATTTTGATGAATTTCTACGTTTTGGTCCCTGAGTTCGAAAAATACATTTTTTGAAAATGTTCGTCTGTCTGTCTGTGGCAAAAATTAACTCAAAAATCCTTTCAGCTGATAGTTGGAATTTGTTATAGAGTCTTTACACTAAATTTGTAGATTTCTGTCAAATTTTGAGCAAAATCCTTTCTGGGGAATTTCGTCTGTTTGGTTGTTCGAATATAAACCAAATCAAAAAATTACAAAATGGAGATAGCTAGATACTTAATTCGATACACAGATTTAACAAATATAGCAGGATTTGAAATTTTTGTTCCAAATATAACAAGTTCTTGATGATTTGTCAATCTTTACTCTCAGAAATATGTAAGCGCAATAATTCGAAAACGCGGAAATTTAAATATATCAAATTTGTTATGGTATTTTGTTATTACGATCATATTACTGTGTGATTTTTTTCAATTAGTTGGTATAATCCCATCATATTCCTACTATTATGTTAACAATCTTCCTTTAATATTTTAGTTAAATATCATTAGAAGTTCAATTTGAAATGCGCTCGTTCTCAAAACTCCAAATGAATATATTTGGATTCAATTACTGTACCGAACGGTCATTTTGCTCTTTAGAGCATTTTGCTGTAGAGGGTCAAGCTTGTCATATCATGGATTTTGCAATTTTTAGATATAATTCCATCCTATTCACATTGTTATATTAACAATCTTCCTTTAATATTTTAGCTAAATATCATTAGAAGTTCAATTTGAAATGTGCTCGTCCTCAAAACTCCAAATATATATATTTGGATTCAATTACTGTACCGAACGGTCATTTTGCTCTTTAGAGCATTTTGCTGTAGAGGGTCAAGCTTGTCCATATCATGGATTTTGCAATTTACAGATATAATTCCATCCTATTCACATTATTGTGTTAAAAATCTTCCTTTAATATTTTAGTAAATAAAACATTTAACGATTATTAATTTATTCGAAAAACTGCAGCTTTCTAAAGAATATTAACTATTCATTTTGAATCGGAATCTATTGAATTAAACTTAGCAGATCGCAGATTCACTCGAATGGAATTGCTGATATTCATCAGGCGCAAATGCTTTAACCAAAGAAGATGCTTCCATTTCTGAATAGATTGGATGCCTTTATTCCCTTTAGTGCTTTGGATCACTTAGATTGACTCCAAGGTGAACAAAAACCTTCCGAGTCGGGCAAAGAATACGAAGGATGTTTTTCTCGTATTTCTTTCTAGTGTTTGTCGGATCGAAGAACCGGTTTGAGTAAATGCGATTACTTATTCACTTATACGATTTTATTACTCTAATGACGCATTACACAAATGAGATTACTTATGCGATTTTATTTATACAATCCATTCTTGTTTCGTTGTATTAATCAATGATCAAGTAACAACGTTTGAATTATTTTAACTTATTTTAATGCAACTTCGATTTTAGATTTGGTTTCCATATTTCAGCAAAACTGTTTACAGTTTATACAGATTTTTAACACTTTGGTGACCGGCAATTTTACACAGAAACTATGTCATGTCTCCGGCTACTTTTTTGCAATTGAATATGAAAGTAAAGCGTTCTAAAAACACTCCAATGAATTTTATTTATACTGAATGAAATGAAATTAAACTTTGGACATATTTTTTACATCAAAAAGTTCTTCGCCGATACGTTCCGTCATGGTTGAAATTTTTGGAATTTTACTAAAATTCTAATAAAAATGTAAATGCTAGGAAAAGTAATTTTTCTCTCATAGAGCGGACAAGACTAAACACGATACGCCAAGTTTTTGCAATGTTCTATATCGCCCTCGGTGTTATAAATTGAAATAGATAATGCAAGTGCAATGACGAGTTAACTCGTCACCGGTCAACAACTTTTGGACATGAAAGGACGAGTTAAGTCGTCACCGGTCGGCAAAGTGTTAAGATTAATACGTATATAGCACCATATCGGCCACCGTCATTGGTACTTAACTTTCCATAAGCACCGCGATAGTCACCATATTAACCATATAGAATGTAATATGAAGCTAGAAATATATATAAAATATGTGCATCATATTAATAAGTTCATAAATTCTCATATATTTAATCTTAATGAGTTTCATTAACGATTTGATATTCTTTTAATCTAAACGAAATTTTCTGTTGTTCCACTTTACAACGGAAGGAGTGGTGCAGTAGCTTCTGAGGGTATGAACCCCTGAGCACCCTAGGTCAGAAGTCTGATTTCTAGCCCTTTTCACAAACCCTTTTTACGGGGTGGACTTCATTCATACTTTTCCTTTTTTCACCCTCAGATTGTAATTTAGATCTGGAACAAAGAACGCACTCCTCCACTCCAGTATCTTGAGTGGTATTACTTTCGACATGGAAGACTTTGTGACCACGACGGATGTCACTAAATGTAACCTAATGCTTCTTTACAAAGGTGCGTTGATATAACTAAACTAAACGTTGTTCAGATAATTTTAGTTATCTTTAGATCAGATGTTTTCATCGGAATATAACTAAACTTGGTTCAGATCATTTTAGTTATAATTATATCAAGTAGTTTTCAAGGAACAACAAAGTAGAACACTGTTTTTTACACTTTTACATATATTGTTAAAACTCGATAAACAAGTTATTTGTAAGACGAATCTAAATGTCATGAATATCGGTGGAAATCGCTGGTTAAGTGAAACGGAAGGCGATAGCGAGGTATTGGTTATAGTTTTAATTGATTTTAGTTCGATTCATTTTAAGGTGACCAAGGGACTTTAAAATGATTTTTTTTTGTAATTTTCACTTTAGCAATTTTAAATTTTGCAGACATTAAGACTAACACTACAGAAGATGACACACAAAATTTTAAATCATTATATTAATTTATTTAATGTGATGCAGACGTTTGGATAGCGGGTGCCAGTCCAGGCGTCGTTTTCGTCATCTGAACACAGTTAAAAAGCACGAGGTTTATCCTAAAATAGCCTTAGTGTGGCTTTAAAACGAGACGTTGATATAACTAATCGTCGTGTAAGTGGGCCTTGTGCACATTAAATCCGTCGGAACCAAATGTCTTCCCTCTTATGTGATGCTGAAGTTTGGAGAGGGGGTGTCAGTTCAGATGTCGTCCGCGTCATCTGAACACAGATAAAAATTACGTGGTCCATCCCAAAATAGCCTTAGTGTTGCTTTAAAACGAGACATTGATATAACTAAACTTTTTACTTCGTAAAATATTTATTTTAATGAGTCATTTGAGAATTAGTTTACTGGCAAGCTAAGACTTAAAACTACAACGAGAGTTTTTAAAAATTTATATGTATGTTTTTGTAAAAATTTAGATTTTTAATTACTTTTACATCACTCATATAGTACAATCATTTTATCGTTTAGATAAATTTTTGAATTACATTTTATATGTTTTATCAAATTAGTACTAAGAATCTCGGTTTTGGATCAGATAATGAAAACAGGATGGTCAGTTGTTGAAATCTTTGTTTTCAGACTTCCCAGTTCTCGAGATCTGATTCCATCGAACATATACCTGTCCACTTCACATTCAATATGGCGTCGAAGTTTTAATAATCTCCTGTCTTCTGTGATTCAAAATTATAAGGCACTTCTCACAATAGTCCATGCGTCACTTCAAAATTAGATGGTAGCACACAACTAAATTAAATGGGATTCTGGAATTGAAACACCGTTAATATGAGACCAGATTCACCCGAATATCCTCTGTGTTTGGTTATCAAATGTTTGGAGAGGGAGATGCAGATTTGGTATCTCTGCGTAATGTCACAATAAATTAAAACAGTGTATATTAGGAATCTGGATACAGATTTCAATTTTGATGTCGGTAAATTGCTGATTCATTTTGATAATGTAGTTGAAAAATGTGGTATTTTCGATGAAATCGTACTTGCATAAAACTTATGGCATGTGTTATATATATTTATACTGCACTAACTTGGAAATTTATTGCTCAGAATTAAATATTGACTTTATCATGTGATCCCGATTTCAGAATAAATTAAATTACAATTTTTTTTAAAGTTAAATATGTTGGTTTAGTAAAAAGTGGTGATAACAAAGTTAATAGCAATAAAAATTGTAAATATTACGCTTGTTTTGAAAGTTGTGCAAGAGATAATGATTGTCCTAAATTAAATGATATGATTGTGCGTTTGTTATTTCAATCCCTATAATGACATAAATGGTATCTGAAATATTTAAGCAATTTTAAACTTAATATTTTTATTAAATTGCAAATTAAAAAACCGAAAATACAAAAATTCAAAGTACCTATTAGACACGTCTTTATAAGCAAAAGGGTTCATGTGTTAAAAATTGAGAGCCAACCTAAATAAAAGTCTATTAGTTGAATTTTACCCTTTTTGCATTCTAATGCTAACCAGTTTCCGTCGATTCGACTAATAGACCTTAAATAAAAGTCTATTAGTTGAATTTTATCCTTTTTGTATTTTAATGCTAACCAGTTTCTGTCGACTCGACTAATTGACCTAAATAAAAGTCTATTAGT
>JAOUZG010043272.1:1459482-1486182 GCA_026289955.1 Argiope argentata
TTTTCATGCATGAAAGAATTAGCTTTAAATAAAGCTGGACTATGTCTAGAATGAGCTTTAAATAAAGCTAACTTCCTAAAGCAACACTATAGTGTTGCTTAACAGCAGGGCGTTGATATAACAACTGAACTGAACTAACTTTGCTGGCCTGTTGATTGGATCTCGCCACTGTGGAGGGTACACAAAGAGGTGGGGGATCTGGGTTCCTCCCATCGATGACGGGAGATATACTTCCTACGGGAAGGATTGTACCGTGGTCCGTGTGGGCCCTTAGGACCCAACTACAGTTCCCACCAGTGTTGCAGTTACAGTGATCCGATCATTCATTTTTTTTAAATCTGTGTGCCTTCGGATTACACGGAGAGTCAGTGATATAACTTACCCTAGACTCTGTTAGTTTGAACAAAATAAATTGTCCTTTGAAAATTCGTAACTAACTCCTTCTTGAAAGCAAATTTCGCTTGTAAGTCAGATAGTTGAATATTATACATATTTTTAGAATCATCAGAAGCCCCTTCGGAATCAAGGCCTCCATCTTATAGCTGATTCATTATTATTAAAAAAAAATTGCTATTTTTTTAGTACGCGAATTGAAAGATTTTGCCATTTATTTGGCTTAGTTTGTCAAAAAAAAGTGACCCGTATGCCATTAAAATCCATTCAATCAACTTGGAAAAAAAACCAAAGTGATATCTTTTATCCTTTTTATATATTCAGAATCTTTGCCGAAGCTGACTGTCCATCAATACAGACATATTTCAGCTTTATTTAAAGCTGATTCTTTCATACAAGAAAATCCTGTATTTAGCTTAGCCATTCCGTTAAGCTTGAAATGACTTAACCTACTCAACAAATCTAGCTGTAATCACTTTATTTAACTATGCATAACTTCTATTTACGCCTGTCACTTACTTTCAGTCGGAATTTATCCCTTTATTAGTTTACTGGAGACGAGCCAGAAAACAGGCAGCGTGTTCTGACATACGAATGAATGCATTCGAATGGTGAGTTATTTACTATCCGTATTGCTAAATAAATGATTCAGATATTTAAGCTATTATTTGTTCATGTAGGTATATATGTGTGCATTGCTTGGTATTTCAACTAATACTAACTATAAATGTTAATATTCAGAAGCAATCTGAATGTAGTTAAATTTCCTTATAAAACGTAAATTTAGTAAAAGAAAATGAAATCTACGATCCCAAATTTCTAGTTATGTCAAAACATTTTTATTTTAAGTAACTATTTGGTTTGATTAATTTAAGTCATTTACCAGTTTAAACCGGTTTGAAATAATCACGAGACTTCTCTATCGGTATCTATTCCTCTTTATATATATAATATTTTACACTCTTAATTTTAATCCTAATTAATTTCCAAAGCCCTATATTAATTAAGCCCATAGTAATATCATTCTAAAATATTCTCTTATTTCCTGATCCATTCCACTTGTCCGAGTTAGCTTTGTCCATGGCAAGTGTCGATAGAAACAACAACGAACCGAATCCAAATCCTTTAAACATTCAAAAGTTGTATATGTATGCGTATAATAATTTGCCCATGTTATCTTGTGAATTGTATATCTAGAATTAATTTTGTTTGGGTTGTAACTGGTTTTGAATATTTTGTTAGAAATGCAAAAATTTCGGACTATTTCTAGATCAAAGGTGTTGGAGAGAGGTTGAAATTCTCATTTCGCGGTAACTTTCTTAACCCATTCACTGCCAACCACGAATATACTCATTGGCAGGGGGGTTACCCATTGCCAGCACGAATATACTCGTGATACTTTTAATATATTGTAACCTGCAACTTGTCAAACTTGCAAATATTTTATGGCCACAAACATAAATATGCAAGCGTAAAAACTTGAAAAAAAGCTACAAATGAATTGTTTTTACAAAAATTCTACTTTATTTAACAAATATGATATGGTATTTTAATTATTTAAATAGAATAGAACAGAATATAAAAAAATAGAAACTAAATAATGGTCAACAGTGAATAGCCAGCCTTTACAAATTAACTGAAAATTGTGTCCAGTTATTTAGTATTTTTATGCTTTCATCTATTTGTGTGATTCATGATTTTTTTTATTGCTTAAATATGCGAAAATAAGAAAAAGGATATCGAGTCCTGTTGCATATCCATTGCCAACCACGAGTATACTCGTGTTTGATTTTTATACAAGTAAATGATTATTTTTTAACAAAATATGTGTATTTATTTTGAAATAACAAAACTTTAATAAACAATAACACTCAAAACAAAAATGGTAATGGGAATAACTTCATACAATTTAGGCTTAGCAGCGAATGGGTTAAGATTGAGGAAAAAAGCCAAATTAGCGTTTCATTAAGACAAAAGACTTTTGCATTTAAAGTTTACGATAACTGCAATAGCTTATAAGTGGAGACTGAAAAGTGATTTTCAAGCCCTACTTTTGAATGTCTGTAAAATCATGAATTTATGCGCCAAGTAGTAACTGCAATGTCAAGGAATCTGTTTTTTTTTCTTCCAGATTGCAGAGAGAATTTTTTTTCAAGGACTTATGAGAGAATTCAACAAAAAATTATAAACCTTTTTTTTGTATTCTATTTATCAAAGAAAGCCATTAATTAAGAACTAAAGCGGTTTCTTTCTTTTATGAACATATTAGAATGACTTAGAATAAAAAGAGCTTCAAAATTTTCTATGACTCTTCAGATACCTCTATTAAGGAATGGCATTTAACTTCTTTAACAATTTTTTAATACTAAATCTGTGTTTGACTTTGTAAGAACGATTATAACGCTACGTAAAATTTACCTTATAAAAACCCTTTGATGTACCTTCCTTTTTGCATCCTCTCTCCTGGAAAAAAAATGAACTACCTGAAACGAACTTTTTTCAGAGCCGAGTTAATATTAGCAGGTAAGACCTGATCCTCTTCCCTTTGATCAAGAATAAAAGCCGGCGACTATTCAGGAAGCTTTTCATTAGCGTGCTATTCAAACAGCGGATTTATCAAAACATCCCTTTTCTATAGAATCCTCACGGAGGCTTAGACTAGCAAGGTATGAAATGGAATGAGTAGACAGATCCATCTAGGGGGGTGCTACTTTTACCCGTGGAAAAGACAAAACATGTAAATGTATAGGAGATGTGCAAGCAAAGGGTGTTTTTCCCACAGAGCGGCGTCTTTGAAGGGGCGGAAATGCTTCCTCAGCTCGCCATTGACTTCGAAGATGCGCCTATTCATTTGTAAGCTCTTCGCTTCAGGCTGTTGGAATTATGGTGTAAGATTAGAGGGGTTGAAACCCTTTCATTTGGAATTTCAAAGGATTTTAATTTTGTGGTTTTTGAAGTTCATGTTTTTGAAGAAGTAAATGTGTGGAGTCGGTCTCTCTTTGCTTGTTTTGAAATCCCCCTCCCACTTCAGAGCAGATTTGTTGACTTCCGTTTCGTTTCTTTTTGTTCTTTTTTCTTTCCTTTTCTCGCAGATCACACACGTACAAAACAAATCTACACACACAAAAAAAAAATGCAACTTCAAGTTTTTAGAGATTTTGCATCGTCAGAAAAACCACATATTTTAGTTATATCTATTTATAAGCATACTAACTTTTTTAGAGATTTCGTATCGTCCAAAAAACCACATATTTAGAGCATTTTTAGAATTATTTCTATTTATAAGCATACTAAATTTTTTAGAGGTTTCGTATATCCCAAAAAAACACATTTTTAGAATGGGTATTTATAACGTAGATTTTTCAGAGGAGATTTCGAATCATCAGAAAAACCACATTTTTAGAATGGGTATTTATAAACGTAGATCTTTTAGAGGAGATTTCGAATCGTCAGAAAATCCACATTTTTATAATTATGTCTATTTATAAGCAGACTAAATTTTTTAGAGATTTCGTATTGTCCAAAATACCAAATTTTCATAATGTCTATTTATACATATAGCTCTTTTAAAGAAGATTTCATATCATTAGAAAAACCACATTTTTAAGATTATGTCTATTTATAAGCATACTAACTATTTTTAGAGGTTTCTCATCGGCTGAAAAACCATATTTTTAGAATGTCTATTTATAAACATAGATCTTTTAGAGGAGATTTCATATCGTCAGAAAAATCACATTTATAAGCATATAGAAAACGATTTATATAAGCATACTAACTTTTTAGAGGTTCCGTATCGACAGAAAAGCCACATGTTTAGAATTATATCTATTTAATAAGTATACTAACTTTTTTAGAGGTCTCGAATTGTCCGAAAAACCACATTTTTAGAATTTTTATTTATAAAACTCACTCTTTTAAAGATTTTGTATTGTCAGAAAAAACCCATTTTTAGAATTATGTCTATTTATAAGCATACTAACTTTTTAGAGGTTTCGTATCGTCCAAAAAAACACATTTTTAGAATGTATTTATAAACAGCTCTTTTAGAGAAGATTTCGTTTGGTCAGAAAAACCTCATTTAGAATTATCTCTATCTATAAGTATGCTAACTAGTTTTAGAGGTTTCATATCGTCCGAAAAAACACACGTTTAAAATGATGTATATCTATAAAGGTAATTACTTTTAAAAAATCCGTTAAAACAGATCATATTTTGTGTTCTTTCTTTTTGCATCAAAATTGTAGATTTTTTAAATTAAAATTTCAAAGAAATCCGCCTACTTGTAGTATCTTCGCCCATCTTTGAAAAAATAAATCATCTCAACGCAACGACATAAATATTTGGAATTTTATTCAATTTTATTACTATAACTGTAAATAAGATTTAAATGTTAATTTTATCAGTTGAGAAAACTTCACTCAGTCAGTTTGTCTATTTATGAGTTTATGAAATCTCAAAAAAAAAAAAAAAAGAAAATGAGTAAAATGAACGTTTTATGCGGTCCTAAAAGCAAAATAATAAATGAATTTTTGATAGAATTCAAATACTTACCGAGATTCAGTTTATTTTTCCGTGTATGTGTGAATGTGTTAAAACTCAAAACGATAATTAAGTGGAATTTTATATGGCATTGAAATGTTAAAGCCATAAGAACGCAGGAAATTACCAACCTAACTGCAAAAGAGTTGCAGTTTTGTTTATCGATCTGCTCTAGAATATACGAATACTTCTCAAAAATAGTTTGTATAAAAATGAGATCTGTCTTGAGATCTTAAACACACACACAAATGTTTGATCTAATATATTTAAGATAAGACAGTGGGAATACTATATTTTTGTTCCATTAGTAGGTTAATTATTAAAAAAAGAGTATACATTATCCAAAAAGGAAGCTAATATATATACATAAAACTTCAATACTTAACAATTTAATTTTCTGTACTCGTTAAAAAAATAAAATTAAAAAAAACGTGTTTGATTTCAGTTAAAATGCTTTTCTATAAGGTGTTCGGTCACTTCAGTTACAGTTATAGTTTCAAACTACAGTTCGAATTTTCGAGGCGATGTCAAAAAGTAAAAAAAAAAAAAAAAAACATAATATAATGAAAAGAACGATATATAAAGCCTCTAAATTAATAGTACATATTTATGCGTATAAAATTTTAAATACATTGCTGAGGAAACCATTAAAATATTTAATTGAAAATATTATAAATTGTTATTTTTGTTGACTCAGCTTGTCGCCAAAGGTAGCTAATATTCAATTAAATGAAAATGAAACTACATTGAAATGTCAGTTATTGTAACTTTTCCACCTATACTGCAAGAATTTATTAAAGAATTCTTCGAATTTTTGGCTCATGTATCATCCAGGTTAACTCACCTTCGACTATGAAGATGGAATTTTTTAAAGAGTACTTGGACTCTTGGACTATTACCTCCTACACTAATAATTTTCTTTTATTTTGCCAGATAAATTAAGTAAGCTTATTTATTAGTAAATTCATTGTTTAGAAATTATAAATTGACAGTTTTTCAAAATTGCAAGGTTAGTCTCGATATAAACTTTGTGTTTATCCTAAGTGGAATTATTAATTATCTAAACTAAGTCTTAAACGAACGATTTCAAATTTTCCATTTTTGAAATTTTTCCAACGTCAAAATTACATCCAATTACGTTTACAGAAGTATATATTTTTGGATATAATATACACGTATATGATAAAAATATATGAAAAATTAAGTATTAATTAATTATAAATAAAGAATAAACTAATAAAAAAAGGATATAATATTGCGGATAATTTATACATGACCTATTAAAAATATAACCTAATTTCGAATATCGGCTAAAGAGACTCAGAATTTCATTTTTGACTCAAAATGTTCGATTACAGTTTATCGAATAATTGTATTAAATAAATATAAATTCAAAAGTTTAAATTGTTTTTGAATAGAATGTATTATTTTTTTAATCATTTTGAGTATAAATGCATTGTTGGATTGTAAAAGAGAACGAACATCAATTTATAGTAATTTATCCTTGTTATCTGATATTAAACTTCTGCCTGGTAATGGTGAGACATAAAATTCTAATTTTTATTCATTAAAATTTATCCTCTAATCCAATTTTTATTTCAAATTTCTTGAGTTTTTTTAATCCAGAATCTAGATGAAGATGTAAAAAATATCTGTAATTATAAACTTCATTAGAATTTATTTTTAGTCTATCTTTAAATTATGATGTTGTCTAAAAATAAAAACAAAAACATACAAAAAAGAAAAATAATAATAATAACAGCAGCGAGCAGGTGTTTTAGCTTTTTGGCAGCAATGCAAATCAAATAAATTATTCCAAGTCAATACAACCAAAATCAAATTTCTAGTGTTCTTTAAAAATGATGGCGGCTTATTAATTTTATATTTAATCTTTTGAATTCTTTTTTATATTTGAATATGGAATTATTTAATCCCATTATCAGTTTAAAGTTTTTTTAAAGTCATTTATAAATTTCAGATGAAGCATTTTCGTTTAGTATTTATTTTTATTTCAAGCGGAAATATTTTCGTTTGGTTTTTAATTTCTTCTTTCCCTCTAAATAACCCAATTCCATTATTTTTCTATTTCTGTTGTTTATTTTATTTCTCCTTTTTTCCTTTTATTGATTGTAGTTTTCATAAAATGGATTTATTATTATTTTGTTGTTGTTTATTCAGGTGAAAAGCAAATCACAAATTATGCAAATCTCTTTGCAGACATTTTATTTTCCAGCTCGCTTTGTTCAATTAATGCAACTGCATTTATTTTTCCTTTGTGGAATTTTTTTAACGTATTTGAATATTGTTTACATAAATTATCTAAGGATTCAAATGTGAATCCCCCATTGATCAGATCGATCTATGTCCTGTTACTATCATAGAAAAGAATTTTGAATTCCATTTAAAACAATTTGATGATAGTAGAAACAAATATATATTTTTTAAAAGCTCTTCTAAATGATTTTTTCTGGGCATTAAAATATTGTCTTTGGTTTTCTTAACAGAAAAGAACATCTCATTCCAATTGCTTCATTTTAAAACATGATGTTGTTTGGGTTTGAAGTTTTTGAAGCTCCAAGATTCGTAGGTAATAAATTGACGTTTTGTCTCTTTAGAGACATCAATTTTTCGTTTCGTAGGGATATTACAACATAATGCAGAACGTTGTCACATTTAACAATTTATCGCCAACAAAATTTACAATTTAATTTCCAAGTTAATTATTCTCTGAATTCATGCGAATTTTCTTAATTAACTTCATTAACCAGCTTAAAACAGTCGAAATAATCACGAAACTGTTAGATTACATATATGTTGATATTTAGAAAAACGATGGGGGTTTTTTTCATCTCAAAATCATTTGAGTTTCAAAACTTTGTTTGCCAGCTAGAAAAATTGATAATGAATTTTTTTAAAAAATTGTTATATATATATATATATACATACATATAGGGATAGAGACCGATAAAGAATCTTCGTATTTTATATGCTAGATCCCAAACTGGTTTAAACTGGTAAATGGTATTTAAATTAAATAAAAAGTCATAATGTTCTCACGTAATAACTTAAAGATTTGTGATCGTAGATTTAATTTTCTTTTATTATCATGTGATAACACGATATTTTGGTTAGGATTTTTTGGTGTTTCCGAAATCTACGGGCAAAAAATAAAGATCATGGGCCGGCAGAAATTATCGCTTGATGAATTTTTTTGCCTGCTTCTACCAGTATTGCTTTATTATTACGAATGCTTCATCGCATCATTTTGTAATCGTTGATTTATTTATAAATTGATATAAATATTTTAAACTCAAGATTTTGTCGCAGATTAGCCAAAGATGGCTTTGTGCCATGAAACAACAAATTCAACTCAATTCAACACAACCCTTGAGCTTCAAAGTATGTCAATTTATAAACATGAGACATTCTAAATAAAATTTAAATGCCTTGTTTTATTTTTAAAAAGTTGTTAACCCGTTAACTGTTTCGGTCTCTTCGGAAAATACGTATCTAAATTTCATCGCAAAAATTTAACTATTTATTACTTATTACTCTTGACGAATAAATTCGTCATAACGCAAAATGTTGTACTTTTTCTATGTCGAGTATAGTAGTCAAAAATAGTTAAATGGTTAATAAATAAGGTGAAAACTTTATTTTAAAATAAAATCATGTGTTTTATTTTTATTATTATTCATAAAGGAAGAAAATTATTTAGAAAATAAACTTTTAAGTACAGATATATCTATGAATCAATTTTTATCATCTTCAAAAACTGGAACGCTTAAAGATTTCATTTCAAAACCAGCTCAACCTTATCTTAATATACTTCTTTAAACTTCCTCGCGTGGTATACAGTTATATTTTAACATTCTCTGGAACATAAACAGCAACCACCAGCTTTATTTTAAAATTGCTTCAATTCCAGCAGCTATTTAGAATCTCATAACTTTAAACCGCCCGCTGTGGCAACATCGCATTTTCCGGAAACTACCTCATAAAAGCGCCCTTTAAATGTTTTTATCCTAAACATCCCCCCCCCCATCAAATGTTGCTAGGGTGGCTACTTTGTGATAATATCTTTCGGAATGAAGACAGATGACTGCTGAAAAGTTTCACGTCACTTAGTAGAGTATAAAGCATTCTCGTACTTCTTCTCCTAGCTTGGCACTTAGGATAAGACTGAACCTCAAAATTGGGTGACTGGGGAATATAAAAGGTTGAGCAGAAGGTGATATGGAGATGCTGAAGGTTAATGGTTTCCTTTAGAAGAATATCTGGCCGAAATCTGAAACTGTCTTGGAACTAGTTTGGATAAGTTTTGGTGCAGATATTAAAAGATACAAAATACGCTTAACCCTTTACCGCTTATGGGCCCATATACAATATTGCAGTTTTGATCCAATTTTATTTTTAAATTAAGTGTTATAAAATAATTCAAACTATTTTAATCAATCAAATATAAATTTAGCAGTAATAAAACGCAAAAAATTGTCTATGATTTTATGAAATTTCGAAATAACTTCACTTTTGTGCTAGTGGGTAAAAAAGCAGAATTGAAATGCGAGTGATTCATTTTTAAAAAACGATAACAGAGTAAAACGTAAGTACTTTTTGATTTAAAAAAATGCTTTCATGGATTCGATATACTCATCTTTCTCGACGGATAATAGTTTTTCCGCTTTTCAACTATAATGGTTTTTGTCCCATTAAAAAAAACCTAAAATATAAAACTTTTTCATTCCTTTCTTTTAATATGTCTTATTGATTGTTAAATAAAGCTATTTCGACCGTGAAACAATTTTTTTTCCAACGCTTTATTAATTCATGCAGTAAAGTGCTAAAAGATGCGGAGTTCGCTTAAGAAACAGCCGGAGAATTGATTATTTAATTGTCGATTTTTTTATAATTTGAAATTGTTTTATTAACTTGTAATAAATACAGAAATTGGTGTGAAAAACCTTTGACATTGGACAGAAGGTAATGGGGAGATACTGAAGGACAATAACTATAGATCTCAGTCAGGTATTCCTTTAAAACGAAAAAAAAAGATATAAAGAGAGAAGTATAGGTATCTATTTTAAATGAAATAAAGATCGTTGTGAAAGCATGATGTTGTTTTCGTTAGTTTTTTTTTGAATAATTGAAGCTCGAAATCGCGTAGGCAATGCATAACTCAAAAATGGCTTATTTATCAAATTTTTTTAATTGCATATTTTTTTTACCTTCTTTTACCAGTATAGCATTATTATTATTATGTATTCTTCTTTGAAAGTAGATGTGTTTTTAAAAGGTTGACTTGCTTTCACCAATATTGCTTTATTATTACGTATGCTTCTTTGACAGCGGAATGCGTTTTTAAAAAGTTGACGTAGAACTATGACATCATAGCTGTTATTTCTTCTCAAAACCGGTCGAGCTCCACAACTTTGTTCACCATGTATAAAAATTGAAAATGAAAGTTTAAAAAATTATCTTTATATATAGAAAGAGGGA
Source organism: Argiope argentata (assembly GCA_026289955.1). Classification (NCBI taxonomy): domain Eukaryota; kingdom Metazoa; phylum Arthropoda; class Arachnida; order Araneae; family Araneidae; genus Argiope; species Argiope argentata. The sequence continues at coordinate 1,469,914 of JAOUZG010043272.1, forward strand.
GGGATAGACACCGATAGAGAAGTCCCGTGATTGTATTAAACTGGTTAATGACTTAAAATTAAAATAAATAATCTCTTAAAAATTATAATGTTCTCACATAAGAAATTTGCGATGGCAGATTTCCTTTTTTTTCTGTTATTTTTAAATATAATTTATTTTAGCGTGTTGGAGTTATCGCGTTTACATGCATCTAAAAATACAGATCAAAAGGCGTTTAACTGCTTGTTGTATTTGGCTTAAAATATGGTACGGTTTACAATTTAAGTTTTAAATTTTCATATTGAATTTCATTTATCTCTTCGGTTTGTAGTTCTTTACTGCTATTTTTATTCTTAGTTTAAAATCATCTGCTCCAAATTGTCTTTGACCTACAGCTTTTCGCTTGCTACACTTTCATAATAAATCCTGTTTTTGTGTTGTGACTAATGGCACTTGCCGTGGACAAGTTTCCGCTGATACGATCAGCAGATTTTAAGCTTAAGGAATGCTTATCTTTGTTTTACAAGTAGTGCCATCTAGGGCCAAGAGTACGACTTAGTTACACACACGTACAACCCTTTTTAGGGGGCGGACTACATTCATGCAAAATCATTCATGCATCTCAGATCGTAATTTAGACCTGGAACAGAGAACGATCACCTCCTACCCAGTACCCCCAGTGTTATTACTCTTGATATGGAGGACTTTGCGACCACGAACAGATTTAACGAGGGGAATTGGCCGTTGAGTTTCGAAACCGTAACCTAAGGAGTACGAATCCAACGCTCTAACAACCTGACCATCCCGGCCCATATAATAAATATTTGTTTTATGAACTAAATCCTTGCTTTGTGGATAGATATACTAGACTAAATAGGAGTTAAAATCGCTCTCGCATAAGTTTGTCAAGCACCGTAATAACTATTTTATAAAGGAGTCGTCTAAATGTCTTAATTCTAAATAAATATCCGCTGACACTGCTTTCGCATGGATTGTCTCCCGGAACAGAGACAGATGATTGTTGAAAAGTAGCCCATCATTTAAAGCACTCGTGAGGCTTCCAGAGTGTCATCTAGTGTCTGATGGTTGACAAAATCGAATTTAGGTGATTATAAAAGATCAGACCAAATGTGAGTGTGAAAATTTTTAAGTGGATTTATTACACTTTTAGGGGATTGTCTTATGGAGATTGGATATATTAACAGACATAATTACTTGTGCTAAAGATATTAAATGAGATATGATACAAATTGAATATGAAATGGCGAAGCGAGTTAAGATTGAATATTTTATTGCTTAGTCAGTTGTATATTTTTGTCAAATGAAATAGTTTAATTTATGAAGAAGGATATTATTAGTTCAGATGTGGAAAATATCGTCGCAGTAAAATAGCCAAAACCAGAAGCAATTCCTTCACATTATTTTCGGATAGATTAATTGTGCTAAAGGTATTAAATGAGATAAGATACAAATTGAATATGAAATGGTGAAAGAATTAGGATTTTTGGTTTAATTATTTGCAATTTTTGCCAGATTAAATAGTAAAAGTTATGAAAAATGATATTACTAATGAAGATGTGGTAGATATCATTACAACGAAACTGCCGAAGTCGGAAACAACTACTTCAAATTAGTTTCAAATTTTAGTATGAAGGATAATTAATTTTTTTTTAAATGTTCTTGATGTTTTATAAAAAAGATATTCATCTAAAAAAAGACACGACTTTAACAAATTAATGATTCAGAACATTTATAAAGGAAATATTTTTTTCGCTCATGAAAGATAGATATTTCTTAGAAATTCTAGAATTTACCAACTGTTTGTTATCACGTAAAGCGGTGGATTTCTAACGTAATTTGAGATGAATAAATAAACTTCTTAAAAAAATCGTGTTATTACTGTTAAATTTTTATTTTTAAAAACTGAATTTTTTAAATCTTTTGTTTAAATCTTTTTGGGAATTTTTCAAGTTCTTATAAGTAAAGATAATTCCTAACAATTTCGGATTTAAATATAGAAGGAAAGAAAAATTATGAATCCTCTATTTTAATAAAATGGTCAATTTAGTTTAACATTTTAAATATTTATTTCAAGTTAAAATTGGTTATTTTAATTATTCTTTGAATATTTTTTGCTTATCTTTTATGACTTCATATTGCCTGATAACCATGAATATACTCAATATTATAATGATATAGGGATTTTTTTTCGGTACTTTGTTATTATCCCAGCGTCCGTTTATGCAAAACCCGATTTTATGGCCAAAAGGTAAATTTGCGCCAATAACCTTGGATTGCTTTTCATTATGATGGCGCCAAGGGCTTGGCGCATTGTCGTGAGCTTCGACAAATCGGCGGAATAATCCAAAAATACTGTTTTTTTTTAAATAAATATTTTAATAACCAAGCAAAATCAATAAAATACATGTGACAAACATGGAACTAAGATCAATTATACCCGATAAAATGATAATATTATCCTAAAATTTTATCATTCATAGAAATTTATATTTTTAATAAACTCGTTTATTTGGAAAGTAGGAAAAAAATATTTATTGAAACTGTTTTTTAGAGGCAGTTGGCAAATTATCTAATTGCCTAGTTTGCAATAAAAAAATAAGGGATCTAATAAAAATTCTTCAATTAGTGAATAAAAACTAAATGTATTTAATGTATAGGGTGTTCATTAATTATTGTCGGGGTTTCCGTACCTCATAACTTTCGAATAAAAAATATTTCGCAAAAACCGATTAAGTATTCGTAAATTACGACTCAAAGAATTTTATTAATGATATTAGAGTGCACAAAAAGCTTATTAAAAGCTTATATTAAAGTTTGTACAATTCGCACTTTGTAGGCATTCAGTTGAAGGCGGTTATGGAGAACGTTCAATATTGTCGTACGCGGCATATGTAACTGCACAGCTGATTGTCTTGTTGATTTTCGTGGACTACGAGGTAACGTGTCTTGGATGCGATCAACATTTTCCTGCGAAGTGCTCTGTCTTCCCGCTCCCTTTCGGTGTAGAACGCTACCAGTTTCCTGAAATTGTGTTAACCAGCGTTTGATAGAATTATCCGAAGGAGGATCTTTCTTGTCCTTGGTTCTGAAGCGACGTTGAGTTGTTATGACTGATTTAGTTTCGGAAAACCACAATACACACATAGCTTTTTTTGCACGGTTACCATTTTTATTTATGACGTCATAATTACCCAGACTGCAAATGCGCTAAGATTGCATTGTTGTCACGTAAAATTCTTGGAGTTGTAATTTACGAATACGAAATCAATTTTTGCGTAATATTTTTATTCGAAAGTTATGAGGTACGAAAACCCCGACAATAATTAATGAACACTCTGTATATTTAATTTAAACTAAATTACGTATTTTATTTATCATTGATCTTACAGTCAATATAAGATTAATTAAAAAGTGCGTATATCCATTGTGAGTTTTTCCTTCTTTTTTTTCTTTTGTATACGGTAACTAAAATTTTACCAAAAAAAATACACTTGTTAATGTGTTTCCAGGGAAATTACTTTTTGCAAGGCGCCTTAGTAAGCACCTCATAAAAAGCGTTCTAAAATTCCTTTATTCCATCCATCAGAGGTTGCATGGTGGCGCTTTTGTGTGAAAATATCCGGCAGAATGAAGATGAATGGCCACTGAAAAGTAACGCGTAGCTCAGAATGGCCTAAATGCTCCAGGCAGGGCACTTAAGGGGGAGAAGGGATGCTGAGCCCCAAAATTGGTTGATGGTGTCTGTAAAAGGTTGCAGAGTGTAGTGTGGAGATGATGAAGGTTAATGGTTGATTTTAGCGGATTGTCTCGTGTTGATCAACTGTGACTGCCGCATAATTGGAATAAGTTATGTTGTTGATAATATTAAGGAGGAAGGTTCGCTGGGGGAACACTTAAACGATGGCAAAAAGGGCGACATTAGCTTCTGATGTTTATTTAAGACTGTACTAAAAACGCCTATCGGGATATCGATATTTTTCTTGTTGTGTCATATGACAGTTCGTATCTTAAAATTCCAAAGCTTGAGACTGTATTTAAGACTGTACTAGAAACGTCTATAGGAATATCGATATTTTTCTTGTTGTGTCATATGGCAGTACGTATCTTAAAATTCCAAAGCTTTAGACTGTATTTGACTGTACTAGAAACGTCTATAGGGATGTCGATATTTTTCTTGTTGTGTCATATGGCAGTTCGTATCTTAACATTCCAAAGCTTGAGACTGTATTTGACTGAACTAAAAACGTCTATAGGAATATCGATATTTTTCTTGTGACATATAGCATTTCGAATCCCAAAATTCCAAAGTTGAGTCTGTTTTTTAAAAAAGTGTTTAATTAAATTATTTAACAATATTCGATACGATTGACAGGAGTATAAACTATATTTTTAGGCACATTTCTCTTGGATCTTCTTCTTGAAAAGCGCAGATTAAATATTGAATTTCAGTTATTATTCGAATCTTTTGGATTTTTTTAAACATATTTATTTATGCAATTCAATTTAGACATATTTTATGTTATTTTTTTTTTAGAAAGAATAGGAGTTTTAATTTAGGATTTTTGCGTCTTAGAGGCATACAATACGCATGTTAAACCTTTTATAATGATGAAAAGAATATCAATATTTTTTCGAAGTCTTTTGAATTTATGAGTAGCAGAACCGCAGTAGTGCATGGAATGAGTCTTGTGACACATACTTTTTACAATTGCTTAAAATTTAAAAAATATATAGCATTTGGTTTTCTTTTTTATACATCCATTTTGTAAGTAAACATTTTTTTACCTTAAAATCTTGCAAATTTTTTAAAAAATAGTTTAAACTAAGCTAATAAACATATTTTTAGATGTTGCAGACAGTTCTATTGATTATACTTTGCTATTTCAACAAAATTTCCTATATTTTTGTTCATAACTTTTTTGGACATATTAATTTTTTTTTCAACAATTGATGAAGAAGCTTGAAATTTTTCATAAATATTGTGAAATACATGTTTTGTAAAAATGTATTTGAAATTAATTCTAAGATAGTAGAAATTGTTTTTTGCGTGCCTCAACAATAAAAAAAACGAGAAAATATCTGCAACAGAAAGGAACCCATAGTCGGTTTTATGTAAGGTATTTTGGGAAGTGTGTATTTAAATAGTTTTGTGAAAGTGAATGTTTTTTTAAAAAACCTAAGGGGTAATGAAAAGTTTCAAAAAATGTCATTTTAAATTTACGGTGCAATTTGCAATGTACCCCAAATTTTTGTATAGGGTAGTTTTAATAGCTTACGTAAAAGTCAATGAAAATGTAATTTTAAATACTATGAATAAAAAAAGTTCGATCATATCATATTACCTTAATTGTATATTTTCAAATATTTCTATAGCTGAGCAAGGACGAAAATTCGATGGCATTGCAAACGATAAAAAAAAACTTTGTCATGCATTTATTATTTATAAAAAACATCGCATTTCCTGTTTATTTCCTTTCATATAATCACGTGCTCAAAATGACGTTTTTCCAGGTTTTATTGGCTGTAATAATTAACTTATTTTTTAAAAATCAGAGCTTTTATAAATACAATGGCAACACGTTATTAAAAGCTGATTTTTTTTTAGATGCTCGTGCAGTTAATAAAACTTTTATTTTTCGCCTACGGATTTTTGTTGACGCCAAAAACTTCATCCTCAAAACATCATGTTCTGAATTGATAACAAACCTGAATTAATGCTATATTTCATCTTCTAGTATTCTGAGTATTAAGTATCCTACAGTGACTTATAAAAGATTTATTTATAGATGTGATACCAAGTTTCTGGTTTATCTTTAAATACCTGGTTCATTTTTAGCAAAAATAATCATTAAAATTTATACTTATTATACAGAAAATTTTTGAGTTATCATATTGACAGAAAACATATATGCATAATTTACCCAAGGGTAGTTTTCGGACCTGGGAAGATATGGTGGTCAAAGTTTCGAGGTCGACTTTTGACAATGACGATAATTTTTCTTCGCTATATTTTGTTGAAGAAACAAGACTTTTTAAAAAACACTATCAGAAAGTCTATTATTTAGTACCTACTATTAGTTCACATTCTCCCTATCACTATATATTTAATTCTTCTGTGCGTATGTATGTGACTGAACTTCTCCTTAAATGGCTGGACCAATTTTGATGAAATTTTTTGTTTGTCTTCAAGTGGATTCAAGAATGGTTTAGGTTCCCAATTCAGTAAATTACAAAATATAGAATTTTAATTATTAATTAAAAATTAACTTTCCCGCCAAATTTTTTTTTCATTTCACCATCACCAAATGAGTAAGGCTTCAATTTTTTCCTACGCTAACAAGGTTAGGCTTAACATGTTTTCGGCCGATTATTTCAAATGATTCTGTTTATTTTCTTAATGTTTGATGCATTTAAAATCAAAAATTGTCACTTAATTGACCTTTCAGATTCATTCTGAGCTACTTTTGAAATAAAATAATAAATTTGAATAAAACAAAATAAAGGAAATTAAAAATTTCTAATTCGTCTAACGCAGCCCCAACTGGCTTAGAAAATTCATGCATTTGCATTACCATAATTGGCTTTGAAAATTTACGCGTTTGCTTTGTGTTGGCAGCTGTATTTAAACGGATATGAACTTGATTCTGATTAATTGGTTTGCTTTTTTTTACTTCAGTTTGTTTGTTTGTTTGTATGGGGTTTATTGATGCAAGAACCATATTTGGCTATACTGCGCCTTGTTTTTCCTCAGATATACACTGTAAATAAGTTTTTTTAACGCGAGTATATATACTATAAATACTTTTTATTCATTTACTCTAGTTCAAATATACTTTCATAAACTTGTAGTGAATAACACTTGATGTTAATGCAAATTTTTAAAATATCAATTCATTCATTAAATTTAATTGATTTTTAATACTTTAAATAGTTTTAACAGTTTGTAATTCAAATTGAAATCAACAGGTAGTTGCTCAATCGGTAAAGTACAAGGATTTCAATATTTTTCAAGTGAAGATGAAGAATGCGAGTTCAATTCTCGCGAAAATCAATATTTTTTTTCATAAATTATTTATATTAATTGAAATTATTTAATAAAAAATAACTAAAAAATTTTCATTCGTTGACTTAAGTAGGATTTGACTTAATTTTTTTAAATATATTACTTGTTTATTTGATGAAGTCACAAAAAAAAATTTAATACTTTTTTTATTATACTAGCCGTCTTTGGCGACCAGTCGGTTCGCCAGTATTAATGCTCGCTACAATTTGCTCGCTAATATTTTATGTAGCTGTCTCATAACAGGTTTTTCACCAAAATATTTTTAAACCAAACAAATTTTGATAATCATATAATTCATTTATATTATTATTGATTATTATTTTCTTCAGATGATCTGTTCACTGTACTACTCATCTTTCTCTTTCCATCCGAGCAATGATTGTCCCGGAATTGATATTTTACTTAAATGGTGAAGGGAAAGGTCTAAAATTCTGTTTTTATAGAATAATGCGATTCAAATTTTCATAAATGTAAACACACTAAATTAATAAAGACACAATTGGTTTTGAAGAGATGCGAAAGTTGAAAAACAGCTTGGAAAATGCCTCGCACAGACGAAATAATGGTGACACATACACACTTCTTTTCTTTTCTATCCTTTTTTTTCTCTACTTTTCTTTCTATAAAACCTTTTTTCGCTTTGTTATTACTTTTTTTCTTCCCTGACCAGACTTTATTTTGAGCAGGCATAGATTAAATATGCATACCGACTAATAATAAAAGCAACTATGTTCTTTTTTTTTGAACATCCCGTTATCTATGAATGAAAACCAACTGACTTCGCGTATTTCTTTCTAAACAAATCATAATTTATTACTTCCTGCTATCTAACGCAGTTGGTGTGGGGGAAGGAAATGAAATTTTTTGGCGGGAAAGTAAGAAAAGTGTCGTTTTAACTATTTTCCACGCAGTTTTTTAATTTTTTCTCTCCATAAGAACCATCCCCGTGGCATAACGAAAATATTTTTAAAAAATTAGCCGAATCGGTCGAGCCCTTCTCCAGTTTTGCGCTTAGCAACGCAATTCGAGTTCCATTTTTATTAATATAGATAAGCATTAAAACAAAATCCAAACGTATTTCTGGCACAGATACCAAAGTATTTTATTTATTGTATATTAGGGAAAAAAAGAGCAGTCATTGCTGTCTTAATTTTCTATACGGCCAACCCCCAAGTGACTGAATGGTTCATTGAACAGTATTTACCCCCACTTTCCCCCGCCCCTCTTTTCCCAGCCGATGAAAGCAGATTCCTGATATTTTTTTCGAATCTGTTCCCTCAATCGCCGAGTTCCTATCTTTTTCTCGGTTGTCCAAAAGATATAGGATTACAGACAGGAAGTAAAAATACTCCAGTATATTGATCGCTGCCTTACATAATCCAGGTGGACGACTGACTGTATATATATTTCCAGTGGCTTTATTTTGATTTATGCCGGTGATTTTTTTATCCTGGGCTTTTTGCTGCTTTTTCCGTAATGTGTTTTCTTTCAATCTCGTCTCTGCGCACGACAAGCCGCATCAAAATAAGGCAGGGAAGAGAAAACAAATCTTTGTTTTACCTGGAACCATATTTCATGCAAGTTTTGGCTGCGTTGCCTTTAGCTGGCAGGTTGTTAGGGAGGAAAGATATGTTGCTCTAGTGAAATTTATTGTGATATCTTTTTTTTAATGCACAAATTTTAGATGGCATTCTTGAGTATGTTTTTCTTACAGTTATAAGGTTAAAAAAAAGAAAGCCTACACATTTTTCCTAAGAAAAACCCTCATACTGCTTTCGCAGATATGAGGATCGATTTTTATTAATATATTGGGAATTTTATCTATAAAGCTGTTATTATTATACTGCTATTATACGCTTTGAAAAAATCAATTGCCTATCTAGTTATTTATCCTTTTATTATATAAGTCTTTACTCGTGACTTTGTACGCATTCAAAAGCACACAACTGATCAAAAAACAATTTATTTACAGTGTATACTTGAAATAAAGCAAAACAGCAAATCAAGTCCGTATTTCTTTAAAATCAAGTCAAGACTGTTTTATTAATCGATCGAGAGTGAGATAACCACAACAGTATTAAGAACATAATTTTTAAATTTTTAATTAAAATGAAAATACAACTGTCAACAATTACAGCACATTACGCACCTGTGAATTTTCAACGCCAACTGGGTCAACGCAAGTGTGTGAATTTTCTACGTCAGTTAGGATAATGCGATACAGATTGGGACATTTTTAATTTCTTTATTCAGTTTTATCATCAGGTCAGGACATGTTGTTTTTGGGATGAAGTTTTTGGCTTTAACAAAAATCTGTAGGCTAAAAATATCAATTTTATTATCTGCACGAGCATCTCAAAAAATTAGCTTTTAATAACACGTTGTCTTTGCCTTTACAAAAACTCTGATAAAAAAATATTTTAATGAATACAGCAAATAAAGCGTTGAAAAATGTCGTTTTGAGCGCGTGATAATATGAAATGAAATAAACATTAAATAGGATATTTTTTAAACAATAAATGAGAGACAAAGTTTTTTTGAATCGTTTGCAGTACTAAAGTGACTCATTCAATGAAACCATTAAAATGAATAAAAAATATAATGTAACTCGCACGAGCACGTGGTGCCTGGCCATTCAAAATATTATGTTCTGACATGATACATTGAAACATGCATAACATATTTCATTTAAATCTTTTTGTTTTGATTCAAAATTATTATTCCAAAAAATAGATTATTTAACAATGCTTAATTTTAAATGCATCAAACATTTAACCATGGTAGTGAGTTCTCAGCTAAAGCGGGGAGACACTGAGAACTTCAGCCGTTTGGAGAGATTGTTGAGCAAAGCTCCGAGAATCCTCTCTCCTGCTGGATTCTATCTGGCTGCTTTGAGTACTGTAGTCGATTAATACATGGGGCTACTGTTTGCTGTTCTGTTTTCATCTCGGGTGTACATATTTGTCGTCTTTGAGTTCGTAATCTTTGTGTTATTGGTGTCTACATGCAAATAAACGTTATATTTTTTTCTACTGAGGGCTGCTAATTATGTCATCACATCATGCACCCACTTTAAACGTATCCTGTGATCCGTAACTATGTATAAGACTATTTTTTTATATTAATGCTTGTCTTCAAAAGCCTCAGTTTCTTGGAATTTTTCGGATCATGAAAGATCATTGCTTGGACAAAAGTCGTACCTCTCGCAGAAAAATCCTGTTTTGAATCACGGACTGAGGGTGATCATTGATAAAAAAGTTAGGCCGGTTCATTGTTTCTTTTTATTCCGTCTAGTTCATTTTTGCCGTTTAAACTTACTATTTCTTTTTAATTTAGCTAAATTCATTTGTTTCAAGATGCGTCAAGATTAGCGCACTCCCAATACGATGTATGCTCCTTTTATAAGTTTTCTAACTCAGGAATGAGTTAATTTATAGATTAGTTTCATATAAAGTATTATTTTTTATATTAATTCTTGTCTTCAAAAAATCACTATTTCTTGGTATTCTCGGGTGACGAGTGGTCAGTACTTGAACGAAAATGATACCCCACACAGAAAAAAAAACCTGATTGGAAGTCCTGCCAGACGGTGGCCTTGATAAAGTTTTCAGGCTGTATTAATTATTTTATTCCATTCAATACATTATTGCTTTTTAAACAATTCTATTAAAATTCTAACAATTCTAACTAATCCTGTAATCATTATAACTAAACTATTTCAAAAAAGTAGTGATTTTGCAGTAAATTTTTATTTTAGATGCGCTATAGCACTAACAAACAATGTATTTTCCTTTTTAAAACATTTTAACTGAGTAAATATTTATTTTATAAATTAGATTCATATGGACTCTTTTAATTTTCTGCGTTGTAATGTCCTATCGTAGCATCTGATTTATTCATTTGTTAACAAGTACTTTCTCCCCCAACTAAGAAATATTCAACGCTAAATAATTATTCCATAGCGTCAAAACAGTGTTAACTAAACAAATAAAATCAATTGATTAGAAAATCGCAAAGAAATTTATGTAAAAGAATACGTGTACCTCCAGGCATATACATTTCTCATAAAATATATCCAATTCGTAAAAACGTCATTCTTATCTTTACTTTACATTTCTTCGAATATAGATATATAAAAAGAATCAGCTTTTTCCGATTCGCGCGTAGACGGTTTTTCTAAAGGACGGGAAAAGGAATATTTCGTATCTTAAATTCGTACAAAAAAGCAAATAGAATCTATTCACTGGATATTTATTCGTCTTTTTCTGAGGACGTGAAATATATTTGAATCCATTTAAAAAACATTTCCATCTTACCTTTTTGGATATTTTACTAACATTTTCGATATTTTTCGCTTATTCAGTTAACCAGCTGCTTTTTTTACGGCATTTTTTTTCTGTTATTTCAAAAATTGGTTTTTTAAAAAAGTATAGCATGTGCTTTTATTCGCTGGAATTTCTTTATGTTGAAAAAAAAGACCTATGATAAGCTTCTTAAAGCGGGCTTATATGTCATTTCTTTTTCATTGGTGCAACAAATATTACATATTTTTTTATTTATTTATTTGAATATTAGAAAAGAATGTTCAAATTTGACGTCTGACTTATCTACTTAAAAAAAACCCGTTCTTTTTAAAATAATATTTGCTCTTCAAAAAGCGTGAAATAGATTTTAAAAATATATTTCGACGATTTCCAAGAAATCCTGTCACATTTAAAGAAGCCCTTTTTTGTGTAATCACCATGTTTATTGATTCTTTAAATATACGAGGGCAAATCAAAAAGTCTTTTCGACTATTTTTTTATTCGCCTTAAACATGTACATACAGATATTTACAAATATATATAGGGTTACTACGTACCTTACATTATTTCTCCACATACTCACCACACCGGTTCAGACATTTGTCCCATTGCAGCACTAAATTAGATATCCCCCTAATTAGATATCCCCCTAAATTAGATATCCCCCTAATTAGATATCCCCCTAAATTAGATATCTTCCGGCTGCCTGTGGAACCACCGTCGGACCGCGTTCTTGTCTTCTTTGTTACATGTGAATCTCTGTCCTGCCAGAAGCTTCTTCAGTGGACCAAAAGCGTGAAAATCACTAGGGAAAAGGTCTGGACTGTAAGGTGGGTGTTCCAGATTCTCCCAGTGAACGCTCATCCTCATGCAAGTCTTCAGGACCTTTTTGAAACACACGACACCACCATTCAACTCTTCTTAAAGAAAGACACTTTTTCTCGTACGTGGGGTGCATTTCCCTGTGAATTGCTATGGACGTTTGCCCCTTGCTCCGTAGAAAACGAATAACACTTCGCTGCTCATAAGCTGTGGACGTCTGAAGAACAGCAGCCATCTTAAACGACTGATAGCAGCGCCACTCGTCGGGGGCAAAAGGCAGATATGATTGGTACGGTTCAAGGAACGTTCACTGCTGGGAATGTATATGTTCGCTTTGTATTCACAGCCGTATTTTGGCTGAAAATTAAACGCAAAGACTTTTTGATTTGCCCCCGTATATTTTCGAACCCTTCCGTCCTCAGGGAATCGGCCATTACATATAGCGCACAAAACCTAGCATTGTGTTTTTGCCTATTCATTATATTTGAATTCAAAAAGTGACATAAAATCATCCAATGTATACAATTCAAAGCACTGATGCATTCTGCTCTTTTTTCTTGGACAGTCTATTGTGTAATATTATGTGAAATTATATTATTCATTATCCAAAAATATTATAAAAGGTGTTCATTAACTATTGTCGGAGTTTCCGTACCACATAACTTTCGAATAAAAAATATTACGCAAAAACCGATAACGTATTCGCAAATTACAACTCAAAGAATTTTACGCGACAACAATGCAATCTTAATACATTTACAGTCTGTGTAATTATGACGTCATAAATAAAAATGGCGACCGTGCAAGAAAAGGCAATGTGTGTATTGTGGTTTTCCGAAACTAAATCAGTCATAACTACTCAACGTCACTTCAGGACCACGTACAAGAAAGATCCCCCATCGGATAATTCTATCAGACATTGGTTAACACAAGTTCAGGAAACTGATAGCGTTCCACACCGAAAGGGAGCGAGAAGACCGAGAGCTTCGCAGGAAAATGTTGATCGAAACGTTACCCCGTAGTTCACGAAAATCAACGAAACAATCAGCTGTGCAGTTACATATGCCGCGTTCGACAAAATGGAACGTTCTCAATAACTGACTTCATCTGAATGCCCTCAAAGTGAAAATTGCGCAAGCTTTAATATAAGCTTTTTGTACAGTTTCATATCATTAATAAAATTCTTAGAGTTGTAATTTACGAATACGTAATCAGTTTTTGTGAAATATTTTTTATTCGAAAGTCATAAGGTACGGAAACCCCGACAATATTTAATGAACTCCCTGTATAATATTGCTAATATTGTTTAATAACACAGGACATTGCACAATATAAACACAAGTAATTGTGACTGAAAAGAAGCTTCCTACTTTTCCCCTCCCTGTCTGTAAGCTACTGGAAGTATATATGGTTCATCGTAAAATACCAATACAATGTAATATTTATTTTGATTAATATATGGGATCATTAATATTTAATATTCTGCTGGCAATGGGTAACACTCTGCCAACCACGAGTATATTCGTGGTTGGCACTCATCGGACCACGAATATATTTGTGGTTGGCAGCGAATGGGTTAAAACTGAAGAATGGGTTAAAACTATTACTGAGAAGGGAAAATTGTCTGAGAAGTCAACCACTCCCAAAAAATAAATAACCGCCCGAAAAATAAATAATTTTGAACATTACATTCTTTGAATCTTTTTAAATAATGCGGAAAATCTGATCTGGAAATCTTATTCTGAGGTTAAACAAGAAGAAAGAATATTTAAATTTCTAATATCCGTCTCTTTTAGAACAAAATAAATAAACAAATAAAATCTACGAATACAACTGAATTCCACATTCACGAATCATTTTGCGTAATCGACAAATCGATCTTTTTTTATTTTTCGATCGGCTGGGAAAAAAAAAAGAGATAAAGGGATACTATAGAAAAAGATCGATCCAGTTTTTTCGGTGAAATTGTTATGTAATGGTTATGGGAGTTAGTTCTCTGCTGTCTTTCGTGACCTCCGTCGCCATGGTGACAACCATTTGTATGCAGCTGTTAACGCTATTGTTGTCATTTGATCTGATATTCTGTATGTTCTGTTCTTTGGCGTTTTGCACGAGTAGCGACATTCTCTCGCACATTTTTCGGAACATAATTCAGTGATCCGGTTTCGATCTGTTTGGAGAAAAATGTGAAAAATAGTTCAAAGGGGGATACGGCTTATTTGAGGGGGAAAAATCATGTTTGAAAAGATTTTGTTGAGTTTGTAAAAATTATTTGAATATATAGTGGGTAGTATTTTCTGGTACTCATCTAGTGTATGATGCTAAAGATGAGTTTCAACCCTTCTTTGCATGGTGATGTAAATTTCCATAAAAATATTTAGTGAACCCAAAATTGTAATAAAAAAAAGTTGTTATGTAAATTGGTAGTTGCTGCAACTTTTTCTCCACTATTAAATAATAAGGAACGCAGCTGCCAAAAAAATCAAGTGTCACAATCATTAGCGGATTTGAACTTGTTTTTCGCTGTTTTTTGTGGTTGAAAAAAACATGTGATTTCCTGAAAGTTTTTTATAACTAATCTGAGATTTTGTTGCTAATATAGGCGGTAATCAGTAAGAAAATTCAGAAAAGAAGAATATTGAAGATTGCTGAGCTTCACATGTAAATTTATTTGATGAGCGGACATCCTGACACAGAGGTAGCGCGTCTTCCTCCTGATCTGGTCTTCCTGGGTTCGAGTCCCGGTTAGAGCATGGTTGTTCTTCTGTGTGCTATCTAATCTGTGTACTTCTGTGTACTATTTAATCTGTGTACTACTGTGTACTATGTAATTTGAGTACTTCTTTTGCGTACTTCAGTGCACTATCAGGGCATAGAACTTCTTCTGTGAGGTGTAGGAATGTACACTCCTGTAAAAAGGGGCTGTGCAAGTGAATGTGATGTGTGTAGCTAAGACGTACTCTTGACCCTAGCTAGCGCTACTTTAAGCAAGAGACACTTCTTTGGCTTTGCTTGACTGCGATTGTGTGTTGAGTGTATAGGTAAGTCATAATCTTGGTCCTAGTTGGCGCTACTTCCAAACAAGAGACGCTCCTTTCGGCTTAAAACTGGCTGATGCCTCGGTGAAGCTTGTTCATGGCAAGTGCCACTAATAACAATAACAACAAGAATTTAAAAAATAACACCCTGTTCTGGTATTTGGTTTCATTCGTATCATTACTAAAAATTCTTTTCAAAGATGTAAATATGAAAAAATAAGGCAAATTTTAAAAACTTCCGTGGAAAAAATAGGAAAAATTTGTTTTAAAAATAGTCAAAAATTAAGTTCAATTCACTACGATTAAAATACAATATAAGTATTATATTTTCCAGCTGTTTTATGATATATTTCAGATTTGTTGCATCATCAAAAAATGGATTCAAAACCTACAATTTGGGAAATCCCCGATCACGCTTTTGTTGTATAATGATCATCGACTACTGACACTGAATTCTAATTAGTTTGGTAAATCAAAGCACCTCCGGAAATGCAATGCATTAGCCTCCGAGCTCGGAAGACAATTAGAACAGTAATAGTGAGTTGAATATATTGTACAATGCAGCATTGTACATGAGCAGATCTGGCTTATTATCATGCATTGTGCAATAAAACTCAGTTAGAGTTTTTGGATAATTTCTAAATCTGAGTATAACAAAATAATTTATATTATAACAATTTTAACATGCAAACTTTCCATATTAATAGTCGTTTAATCCGGCATTGAATTATTTATATAATAATGTAAAATATTCCCAATGGAGATTCGTATTATTTATATGAAATGTTAGAGAAAATCAAAACAAAAATGTATATCGCTTGCCACTGCCTATTCCATCGATTTCACTAGATCTTTTTCTTCAATTCCTGCTATTAGATCACTATTCCCTTCCTACTATTAGCTCACGCGCACGCGCTCTCTCTCTCTCTCTCTCTCTCTCTCTCTCTCTCTCTCTCTCTCTCTCTCTCTCTCTCTCTCTCTCTCTCTCTCTCTCTCTCTCTCTCTCTCTCTCTCTCTCTCTCTCTCTCTCTCTCTCTCTCTC
>JAOUZG010043272.1:1537234-1576835 GCA_026289955.1 Argiope argentata
TTTATATATAAACATCTGTTTATAAAAGAAAATCGTTTGCTGATATTATGGAAATGTTTTCATTATTTATATATACACATTGATTTACAGAAAAAATTATTTTCATGATATTTTTGAAATAATTTAAGATTTATTTATAAACATCTGGCAATATTCCTAGTTTTATTTCTCGTTAATGTCTGAAAATAAATTAATTTTATCATGAGATAACAATTTCAATTTTGCTGATTTTCCAAACTGGTGAATTCGATTGAAAAGAAATACATATTAAAATCTGTTCCCACAGTGTAGTTTCTGTAAAATAAATGCACAAAATATTGTATGAAAAGGAAATACAACAAAAATCATTTAAAGACAATTTTATAAAAAAATAAGAGCATTTGGATAGAATAATATATTTATAAAATGTACCTAGGGAAACCAATATGTATTAATCATACTATGTTAGATCGTCTATTTGCCTGATTTTCACTGTAACGTATTAAAACAGATTAGGTGTTATACTTAGTGACTGCTGTTTTAATGATTAAAATCGGTTTGAATGATATATGAAACATAAAAAACAATACCTGCATTTTATCTAAATATTTCAGGAGTTTTTCTCTTCGATATTGAGCTTTCAATATTATTATTTATAAATTTTTAACAAGAAAATTCCATAATTACAGATTTACAAGCTGCATATCTAATTCTATACAAATGGATATGGAGCTTGAACGAACGGAGCTTCATTAGGAATTTTTTTCGCGGATTTTGGAATTGTCATTGATGCTTCAGGTATTATCTTTGTCATCCGATTATTGTTCAATATTTAGAAAATCTCCCTTTTGTTGCTTCAAAATGAGGGTTCATTTAAAAAAATCGAAGCAGAAAATTTTGATTAACAAAGTAAAAAAAAAAATGTTTAAAAAAATTGTTAAAGAAATTATTCTTTAACATTATTTTAGAATATACACATTTGATTGTTATAATAAATTTTTCATATTCATATGTTTTCCTTTTAGTTTGTTGTTTATGAAATTAATTGTGAAAACATGAACATACACACATATTATTATCATTAGATGCAAATAATTCGATTATTAGATGTTTACAAGTGCGCAATATTATCAAATTTTGAAGTAAAATGTTTCTGTTTAATATTTTATGCAGCTTCCTTTTTTTTGTTTGTTTTCCTTTTATTCCTAATCAATGCTTACGTCCTTTAAATATTGTGTTTAAGTTTCAAGGAAAAATTCCGTGCAAGACGATCTTATATATTTCCTGTTACCGAGGAAAGTTTGGAAGATTCGCTACAACTGTATTTACTCTTCGAATGTAGAAAAATAATTCTGAACATTTTGTGCATTTCTCGGTGTAAAAGTTTATGCAAAGAAACAGCTGCGAGAATTACAATCCTATTCGCAAAATAAACAACATGAATATGCATTAAACTTGAAGCTTCAGCTAATAACTTGCTGGAAAATTGACTTTTTCTTCCCGAACGAACCATTCTGAAACTAATTAGTTTTATTAATAAGCTGTTTACATTCGTTTTCCTTCAAAAGGTGCTTTAACGTTCTCAAAAAAATAACAAACCTTGTGAGTTCTGTCAGTTGTGTTTTAATTTGGAAATAGCGTGCTCGTTTATAAAAATGTTTAAAAGAGTTATTTTCTGATACCGAATTTCCAAGAATTATCGTTACTTCTTGGGAAAATACATGATTGTCTGGAATGTTGTTTTTGAATTAGTCTTCTTAAAACGTGTTTTGGAGTATTAATTAGATTTTCAAAAAATTGTTTTTCTGGAAATATAAGGTAAGAAGGCTTTGTTTTTGAATATTCTTCGCTTACTTGTTAAAAATGTTGAACTTCCTGAGTGTATTTTTATATATTTATTTTAAAGTATATTGTGAAGTTACTGAAACTTAATTTATAATTCCTTCAAAATTCTGAATGCCTTTATTTTGTATTCCACAATCATATGTAAAAAAATTGAAACATTTAATGAATAATTGTAATTGTTTTGTGTGTGCGTTAGAAAACTTATGGCAGTTGATGCAAAGAGTGTTATTAATTTTCTAAGCTGCTAATTGTTCGACATATTTTAATTCCAAGATAGCAATTTTTATTGATTTCTGAGATTTTTTTAAATAAGATATTTTGCTTTTATCCACAATATTTATTATTTTAGTAATGTAAATTATAATTGCTTATAATATTATTTAATAATGTAAATTAATGATAAAATTAAAAATTTCATTTAATGATTTTTACAAAAATTATGCTGAGCATTTTAATATTTATCTGTAATAATCATTTTTCAAACTATATGAATACGCCTAAAAATGCAATTTAAATGTTTACACAAAATTTATCGATAAAGGATGATTTTTTTCAAAGTTATTTTAGAAAAATGAATTATGTAAATATTTATTTAACATTTATTACATAATAATTCATTATAAATGTAAATATTGGCAAACTTAATTACTTCACAATAAAGAACTTGAAAGTCGTAAATATCGTATGACAGATATTTGTTTTGTTTTGAAATTTTATACGTTGGCTTTAATTTGAATTCATCACTATTTAGACAGTCCATTTTATATCATTATCTAATGATATTTTACAAAGTATATCTACAAATTAAAATGTTTAACAAACATCATTTGATGAGAATATAATTGTCACATGCTTCTTGTCAATTGATATTTATAAATTAACATATAAAGAATTTTAATATAATATTGTCATTAGTAAATTAAATTTTAAAAAATCCAATTCTGCTTAAAATAATATAGTAATTTATTACCAAACTAATTATTGATTCCATGGATTTTGCTTTCATGTATTTTTGAATATACTGCCTATATCGTTTTGAAATATTAAATTTATCATGTTCAGCTATCGTAGAAGTTATTTTATATCATAATAGGGTATTAAATTCTAAAAAGAAGATGATAGTTTATATTTCTACACCATTATAAGTGATAAATTTAAGATTATTCATATTTCTTAAGCAAAGCATTGCTATAAACAATTATATTTATATTCTGTAGTATTCTAATCGATAATTATATTCAATATTAAGTTTGGCGATTATTTTAACCCAGTTTGGCGTGAATTTTATTTGTGTTTATTTCAGTAAAATCTGTTAAATATAATTTGTTGCTCATATTAATTTTAAGCCAATATTTTTAAGCATCACGTAGATAATATTTTAAGGTAATCTGATCTATTTTAATAACCATATTGCAGCTTGTTATCTATATTACCTCTTTTATGGTATCAAGTCTTGTGACGTCACATTGTTATTAAAAACTTAGAGGATTTCACGTTATCTTTTGCGATAATTTGATTTCACTTTTCGATTTCACATGTATATAGGCACAAGTATTTACAAAATCTTTCAGCTTTAGATTCCAATAATAAAATAAAACTATCACGCCAACAAGTAAATATTCGACGAAGCAATGAAAGTTGTTGAATTTTACTATAATTATGTTTTATAAAGCAATTAACATTTAAGCTAAAAAAAATGTTTTTTAGTTGTCAAATTCGATTTTTTTGTCATTCATTAAATTATTGGCATTAAAAAGTTAATGTTAAAAATTTTGAAATGATGTAAAAAAAAACCTCTTGGAGCAATAATGGTTTTGGAATAAGTTATGGTTTAATTCTAAAATACCATTTATTTATTTTTTAATTTTTTTTAACTAGATAAAAAATTTTAAACAATGTAACCAAGCTTCCTATACTGTAGAATATCAACATACTTTCACATACATCTTTATAATATGATGTTTAAGTTTCAAAAATTAATATTACATAATTTAATAAATTAAATTATTAATTATACTAATAAAATAATCAGAATAAAATTAGATGCTCTAATCAAGCATATATTTGCTTTTGAAAAGGTTAATGTCGTTTGAGTTTTGTGATGTTTTTTGTGTAATTTTGTTAAGTCGGGGGAGGAAAAGAATTTAAAATTTCTTAAAACTCCTTTCATGAAAGGTTTTGATTTAATTAAAAAATATTTTTTTGCTTTATGTTGAGAGTTTTAAAATATTATTAGTGATTTAATATTCGAATTCTTAAGATTGGATTGTCGTCTTATTTTTTATTGTCGTGTGAGAACATGATGCTTCTTAAAATTTTTTTGAAAACATGATGTTGACTTCGGGTTTTTAAAACTAAAAAATACGTAGGCAAAAAAAAAATGCTGCAGTTGTAAGAAATTATTGCCGGAAGAAGCACAAAGAAGAAAACGAGAATCAACGCGAAACCACCAGGAGAGGTGTTGAAAGATGTATATAATCAATAATTTTTTCAAAATTTTTCTATTCAGCTTTTATAATTGGTAAAAAATATTTGATGTTCTAACGATTTTCTGACGAAATAAAAGTTGACGATTGCATAATATAGTAGTCACGTGATCATTCCAAAATAGTTTAAACCCGATTTTGGCGGGAAAGAAAAGATAAAAAAATTAAGTTTCGTGAACTAATTTTAGAATTCGATTAATTTTGAGATGACCAAAAACCATCGCTTTTATGTCTTATCTTAAACTTAGCTCCCCTCCAACTTCATCGCCTTTCATTCGGTAGAATTGATATCACTTGACGTAATTTTTCCCCATATAACTTGAAATTTGCATTGATTCAATTTTTATTATTTTATCTTTATTCTATGTCACATGATTAACCCTTTGCTGTCCGAAAAATAATTAGATGTAAAATTATTCACCTAAAACAAAGATTGCTATGGAAAATAAACATATATAATTCTTTTAAATCGAATTTCTTTGAAAGATTAATCTACATCTCTTAACCATTATGTAGGCGTTTTTAACAATTAAATTTGAAAAATAAATGATAAAACGTCAAAATGATGCACAATCTTGAATGTCGAGTTAATACATATACACTGTTGTGCAATTTTGTGGTCCATTTAAATGAAATATTCATCATTTGAAACAAAATAAAAACTAATAAATTACGATTTATTCAAAGAAATGTCTCGACATCCTAAGTTATTTGATCATTTAAAACCACTTAATAATTCTTAACAAAGACAGATAACACAACCTACATTTTTTTTCTGGGAAAGCAACGAATCGATTCTTTTAACCTTAAACCAGAAAACATCTTGAACGTTAATTAGTTATCTTTCTTTCGAAAAGTAACTCCAGAAAAGTTTAATGACAGTGAATTTTTCATTCTCCTTAAAATAAAAGAACAACCGTGTCCCTTTTTCCATTGAAATTAATTATTGAGTGAAATTGTAAATAATTAACTACATCTGTTTCAGTAAGTTTGCAAGGCTAAAAAAATTGTTGTCGCGCGTCTTAACGCCGTGTTAATGACTACTAAATTAGATACAACATAAGAGACTACTCGATTTTTTTTTCTTACTATCTCTGAGGGAGAGGGAAGTGTCTCATTCTGTTGAAGTTCAAGTGTTCAAAATCTGTCACAGCGTAGATTAAGTGGATGAAAGGCAGAGCTCTCTTAGGAATTTAAAGGAATGATGTCATTTTCTACATTAGTGAACTTTTTGAAGTTGTCGTCATTAAAAATGTCGTATGGTTTTTAATTAAATTTATTGTTTCTGTTCTGCTAGTCATGACTTTTAAATGGAACTTGGCTTCTATACATGAAACTTCTATCTCAAATAAGTGTTATATCAATTTCTGGGTACTTTTCTGTTAGCCGGGTGCAAGCAAAAAATCACCTTTTGGCGGAATTCTTCATTATTCTTTTTATTCCTTTATTATTTATTCTTTTTTAAAGTTATATTGAATTTTATTTTTTGCCATTATATAATTTTTAACGTTATTTTGCATCTTTAAAAACTATTTTCTCTCATTCTTATCTTTTATAGAATTTTATCACGAGAAACTTCACATATTAAAGTCTAATGTATATGTTTTGTTCATATTTGACACCATAATTTCTCAATATATTTTGAATTTCTTGAACTAGGAAAAAGTTATCTACTCTTTTAGAAATATTCGATATTTATTTAATGCTTCACAGTGCGAAAAAAATTTAAAATATAATTTTGCCAGTCGAAAACTAATATTTAAAGACCTATTTTTTAGTTTAGGAATTGGGAAATATATTTCATAAGTAATATATAATTACAAATCATTTATAAAAATTTAAAGTATTCCATTAAAAGCGTTTTTCTTTAGAAATCGTTCTAGTAAATAAAAGTAATAATAAAATGTTATTTAATTTTGGTTCTATGCTTCTTTTTCATGTTAAAATTCAAAAATATTACTATTATAAATAATTTTCTGTTAAATATTCATATTGAACGTAACTAAAAATCTTCTAAAAATCGTAATTAAAAAGATAATTTGTAAAATTTTGAAACATGGTGAAATTCAGTTTTGTGTAGTGATATTTTCGGAAATTATTTCGTAATAATTCCAAAGTTCAACTTAAAGTTCACTTGCATATAAGTATTAACGATTTCTCAATTAAAAATCAATTAGAGACGCTCAATAAAATAGCAAATTTTGATTTAAAAACATCTCATTTGTTTAAAATCTCATTTTGTTAAAAGCGACTGTTTAGAAACAATATAATCGTTTGCTGAAATTCACGAAATATTAAGTAAATATATGCTTCATTTCGAACAGCTGGTATTCTGTCGCTTATCGTCCCATAACGCAGGATAGTTTACTTTCATTGTTATAAAGAAGAGTTGATCGTTGAATATCGAAAAAATGCGCATTTTCCATAGTGGCATTTCCATGAAGTGGAGACAATTTACTAAATAATATTCCATCTTTATTTATAAATTCCGACTATAAAATATTTCTTTACACTTAAAAGCTTAGCATCTATTTACTTATTTTTTTCGTGAATAATAATTTTCACTTAAAGAATAATATTAAGTTATCTATATTAATAAAAATTGTTCTCGAAATGCGTTGCTAAGCGCAAAACTGGAGAACGGCTTGACCGATTCGGCTAATTTTTTAAAAATATTTTCGTTAAGACACGAGGATGGTTCTTATGGAGAGAAAAAATGAAAAAACTACGAGGAAAATAGTTAAAATGACACTTTTCTTATTTTCCCGCCAAAAATCTTCATTTCCTTCCCCCCCCACACCAACTGAGTGAGATAGCAGGAAGTAATAAATTATGATTTGTTTAGAAAGAAATACGCGAAGTCAGTTGGTTTTCATTCATAGATAACGGGATGTTTAAAAAAGAAAGAAAATAGTTGCTTTTATTATTAGTCGGTATGAATATTTAATCTATGCCTGCTCAAAATAAAGTCTTGGGCAGCGAAGACAAAAAGTAATAACAAAGCGAAAAAAGGGTTTATAGAAAAAAAAGTAGTGAAGAAAAAAAGGATAGATAAGAAAAGAAGGGTGTGTGGGTCACCATTATTTCGTCTGTGCGAGGCTTTTTCCAAGCTGTTTTTAAGCTTTTGCATCTCTTGAAAACCAATTGTGTCTTTATTTGTTTAGTGTGTTTACATTTATGAAAATTTGAATCTCATTATTCTATAAAAACAGAATTTTAGACCTTTCCCTCCACCATTTAAGTGAAATATCAATTCCGGGACAATCATTGCTCGGATGGAAAGAGAAAGATGAGTAGTACAGTGAACAGATTATCTGAAGAAAATAATAATAAATAATACTATAAATGAATTAGATGATTATCAAAATTTGTTTGGTTTAAAAATATTTTGGTGAAAAACCTGTTATGAGACTCAGCTACATAAAATATTATATGAAAATTTTAGCGAACATTAATATTGGCGAACGGACTGGTCGCCAAAGGCGGCAAGTCTAAAATAAAAACAGGAATTAAAAAATTATGGATTTTTTGAAAATATATTTCTTGAGCGTATCTTCTATTTTTAGATGTTGAAGAATAAATATCCATCCCCTCAGAGTGAAGAATAAATATCCCAGTTTGTTCATTGAGATTTATGGGACGTCCCCTGAAGGTTCCTTTGAAGAAGGATAACCCTTAGGAACTTTTCCTTTGTCCGAGAAACAATAAACCGTTATCTTCACTTAAAGGAGATCCTCTTGTTTTTCTTCCCTAATCGATAAGTGCTTAACCCCCCCCCCTCTGAATGAAGTTGATTTTTTTTTCTATGATAGTAGCTCGGCCCTTTGTGCAGAGGCCTATTTAATAATAAATGTGCAATGGAATTGCATAGTGATTATGCCGCGTTATGATTATAATAAAATAATAATATATGATTATATCATTATATTAACCCACCAACTGCTTATCCCGTGATTTCCGCGGGTTGGCAACCTGCCTGTTTTTTATTGGTACCCCTCGTTTTTTGTAGTTTACAATCTTTATTTTTTATGATTACAGGCTTTTATTATAGTGTAATGTATAGTATCAGTTCACGTTGTTTGAAAAATATTTAAACTTATTTGAAAACATTTAATCAAATCAGGAATTAAAAAAAATGCACGGTCATAGGGTTAATACTATTAACCTTAGAAAGGTAACCTCTAAAAAACTAACAAGAATGATAATCATTCGTCTCCCAGACGTAGTGTATTTAAAATCAATTTTTAAAGCTAATTTAAATAAAAGCATACTAGCTGCAGATGATTTCATAACTCTTGATTGTCAAGTAGGATAAAAATATTATTTATTTATTTTCGAAGCAATCTTTACATATGTATGCGTGATGTTCTCCGCACATTGCTCTTCAACATAACAAACAAAAATTGCGCGTCATTCTGCGGTCGTTGAATTCATTCCGTTGTTCAGGTCGTTGAATGTTTAAATTCAATTTTAGAAGTTCACTTATAATAGTTCTTGTTGATCGGGGTAAAGTTGATATTTTGAGGCGCTTCTGCATCCATGGAACAAGAAGAACTTCAATAAAATCATCTTCCGATTCATTCTCAGAAGTAGAATTATCTTCCTCACTTAATTCTCTCAATAATTCATGGAGAGCTTCTGACCTACCCCACACAATTTCTCCGTGAAAACGCTTCGACATCTCCAACTATACACAAAAATACCTTCTTAATACTAACGGGGCAGATAACCCTTCGTCTCTGAGACGACTATTGTCCTGGATATACTACAAGCAGAAATATTTCGGGGAAAAGGAATGTCCTCATCTGTAGTTCCCAAGATTAGATTGAAGGTACCGAGTAAAACGATCCATTTACCATTATAGGAGAAAAAAGGTCAAAGTATTTTCGTAAGCATTCGTCCAGGAGACGAATAGTTAGTACTCTAGGGTTAAGTGTAATATAAAGAAACAGCACCGGTCGATGCAAAATGTACAATCATTTATGTTAATTGAATTGTAATGGAAATATTATAGCAAAATTTAGTAAGGTTTCACTTGTGGCACTATCATTAAATTTCTTTCATAGATGTTAATTTCGCAAGGATAAAGAACGTGGTACTTACGTATTATACCGCCTTCGCCAACGATCGCCAACGGTTTATTAACTCATTGGCGACAGATTTAAATTTGGCGATAAAGATCAACGGATTACACCATTGCCGGATTGCCATAATTGGCGGTTTAGCAACTCATTGGCGACGACTTCAGATTTTGCTATAGAGTTGGACGGTATAATACGTAAGTGCCAAGAGCTTTTCCATTTAGGATTGCTTATGGCAGTTCAGAGAAGTTTATTGAATGTAATTTCCCAAAATATTGACGAATTTCCCACATTTTATTCCGTGAATATAATTTTGTTAATTAATACCTCAAATGTAAGCGGTGGTTTTTAATACTCGTGTGTTTAGTAATCGTGTTTAATACCAAACGTATTTTATCTTCTAAATACAGAGTACTTATGGGTGACATTTAGTGGTTCAGAATTTTTTTCCTTGAATTCTTATTTTTATTTTCATTTTATTGTATTTAATTCATTTGACGAGTGATACGAACTTTGAATGCGATATAAATCTAAGATTAATATTAGAATCAACTAGAAAGGTCATATTTAGTTAAAATAATGTAATTTATTTTGAAAGAAATACAAACTCGCATTTTATTGATTTACAACAAACGAAAGTTGTTAAAAATTTCCAACATAATATAAATAAATGCAACTAAACATAGGTTTAGATTTTTATGCAATTTAGATATCTATACTACTATTATAAATGTGAAAGTTAGGATGGATGGATGGAATGATGGGGTTCAACCACCTCAGAATGGCTGAAGGAAATTTGATGAAATTTAGCACATAGATAGATTATAGTCTATAGAAGAACATAAGCTAATTTTTATTCCTGTTAATAGAGTGGTTAATTTTTTTTATTAATTAAAAACTAAATTTCCCACCAAAAAATTAAAAAAAAAATCTGAAAACATCTGCCTGAGCTTTTTGAATCGTTTGTTTTTATTTTTCTATTTCCGATATTCTTTTAGTATTATTTTATCTAATTGACTTCTTTGTGATTTATTGTAGGATTTCCCGACACAAAGCCCTTTCCATCAAAACAAAAAAAAATTTAAAAAATCTAATCTTTTGTTTTTATTTTTCTGTTTCCGTTTTTCATTTTAATATTATCTTACTATTCTAAAGGAAGATTTATTAATTTTTTTCTTACGCTGTTCTTGTGCTAATATAATTCGATATTTCCTGTTCATTTCTCTTGATTTTTTTTTCTTTCTGTACATATTCCTTTTGTTTATTATCATCATTTCCGATTAAATTTTTTAAAGTACCTTTATAGTTTCAAGTACATAGCTTTTAAGTAGTTTTTCCCACGCTAATGATGTAAGACGTAACATGTTTTTGACCGATTATTTCAAACCATGCTGTTTATTTTCGTAGTGTATGATTAATTTAAAATTAAACATTGTTAATAGATATTTTGATTCCTTCAGAAGTGCTTTTGAATAAAATAGATGAATTGAAATTAAAATTTTCTAATCTGCATTGCGTTACCCCAACTGGTGCTAAAAATCCACGTCTTTGTGTTGCTCCAATTGACGTTGAAAATCTATGCATGCTTACGGTTTTGATAACATTTTACATTGGGATTAGACTGTCAATTCTCACATATACACATCAAAATTTCCACGCGTACGAAGTCACGGGTAAGAGCTAGTTTAATATAAATTGAAATTTGCTTTTAAAAATTTACTAAAGGTTCTAGGAATATTTGAAATTTTACCCAAATTAATATATAATTTTTTTGTCAATTTTCGTAAATAAAAATATTTAATAATTGGCAATCCAAGAATGCACGATTCAATTTCCAAATGTTTCAGAATAAATGGTCCATTGACTCCTACTTCCCCCGAATCCTAAGTGCCGTAAGCTCCTTACAACTTCCCAAAAGAGAATTTGTCCCCCAACACTGGTGTTATCTTGTCGCTGCATCCGTCTTTCCGAAGCCATTGCACAAAAAATGGCGGATAATCCTGATACTTTCCTGACTATTGTTTCAGTCAGTTTCCTCTTCTTGATATTCTTTATCATCTACTTCGCCACTAGCCGGAAATTGTGCTGAATGTAGTAAAACGGCTTTTTTTTTCTTCTGGATTCTGCAAACTTGTTCTTTCCTAAAACAGTTTCCCGGTATAAGAGGATTTTTTTTTGTTTTATTTTGCGGAATATTACATTGATTGTACCTCGATTTGGAAAAGAATCATAACAATAACAAATATTAAAATAAAGTTTCTTGATTATGTATGACAGGCTGATTGAAAAACGAAAAAAAGTCGTTCGTGTCAAAAGATAAATAAACAACTCGTTATCGCTTAACACATTATGGATTGCCCCTCAGGGGCTCACCTTCTTTAGGTGGGTACGGGTGTCCCAATCCCGAGGTTCCCAGGGATCTTTCCTCCATTTATAGTTTATTCTCCCCTACGCCTCTTTCTGTCTGCTTGATCCTTCTTTCCCTCGACGGCAAGTGAGGGAGCTCTCCATGAGAAGCTGTCGCCGCTCTGTTTGCTTCTTGCTTCTCATGGACAGCCAATGTCCCCACGTGTTGGCCGTGCGTGGCGACCCATTAGACGGGTGGTGCACTGTGGTCCCCGGTGTATCAATCGGCCGGTACCTAACCACATGAGTGATTAGTCTGCTAGGGATCAAGCGAAGGGGTTACTTCTTGGGCTTGGCGTTAAGGGTGGTCACTGTCCCCGGGTGTAACTCCCAGCGTATGGGTTCCAGTTAGTATTATGGAAAGTGCTGAGGCTAGGTAAATCTAGAGCCAGTTACTGCCATCCCTTGTAGGGCTCCGTGGTGGGCGATACCGCTGGACCTGAATTCTTTTTATGTCGTATGGGCTCCTCCAAACGCGGTCCCTTCAGTGGGCATCATAAAGTTTTAATTTCTAACAACAAACATGACCATTTTGACAAATATTTTGTTATTAAAAGACTCTCTGACAACAAAGAAACATTCGAATCAGTCTCTCCGTTTTTAGTGCAAAAGTCTATCAATGCTACAGTTGGCGAAGTTTCATCCATTCGCAAAATGAGATCTGGTGACTTGCTTGTGGAGGTTTCTTCTCGCAAGCAAGCACAACAAATAGAAAAACTCAAGTCTTTAGCAACAATAAAAGTTTCTGTTATCCCTCACCAAACTTTGAATAGCTCTAAAGGTGTCATTACCTGCGGTGAAATACTAAATCTTCCCGTAGAGTTAATTACCTCTGAAATGAAAGCTCAAGGTGTTACACACGTCCGTCGAATTTCTATACGACGTGACGGACAGCTACTTGAGACGAAACACCAAATATTAACTTTCAATACTCCCAAATTACCGGAGTTCGTTTATGCCGGCTATATAAAGTTACCGGTGAGGCCATATATCCCCAATCCCTTGAGGTGCTTCCAGTGCCAGCGTTTTGGCCACTCTAAAATGAACTGCCGCGGCTCTCTTACTTGTGCTCGCTGTGCACAAAAAGGCCATGATAGCCAGCAGTGTTCCGCACAAGAGAAGTGCGTAAACTGTGGCGGAGAACATCCATCATATTCTCGATCTTGTCCTCGCTGGACGCTAGAAAAGCAAGTTATGACCATCAAAACCAAAGAAAACTTATCCTATCCCGAAGCCAGGCGTAAAGTTAATGTACAAACCCCGACTCCTGGTGTTAGTTATGCTTCAGCAATCAAAAAAACTTTCTGTGAAAATTGTACTTGTGATCACTGTGTTAAATATACCAGAAAAACACCAAACACTGAAAAAACTTCTGATTCTGATACCGAACATTCCCTTAAAGCTAATGATGATACCCCAAAACATGTTAGAAGGAAATCCAAATCGCAGACTTCGCTAACGTTAAACCTCGCCAAACGAGGTCTTACGCAAAAGGACCTACGAAAGAAACTAAAAAATTCAGCTTCAAAAAATTCCGTCGCATTGGGGCTAGCGACGAAAGGCGTTGTCCATAAGGACTTACAGTCTATATTTGGAGACACGCTTAATAACCCCGATATTAAGTTACATCCGTCAGAAGATGAATATGAGCTTAGTATGAGTTGCGAGGATCAGGCAGCTCCAACAAGTGTTACTTCTCTTTCTCCTCACAAACCTCTCTCTTAATGGGTACCTTCCTTTCTTGGAATTGTCGCGGCATTCGTTCCAAACTTCAGGATATTAAGTCAATTATTAACAGATTTCATCCTGTTTGTTTTGGTCTTCAAGAGACCTTTTTGAAGTCAAATTTCCCAATTAAATTACGCGGTTACAATTGTGTTCGGAAGGATGCAGACAATGGAGCTCATAGTTCTGGAGGGGTCTGCATTTTTACTTCCAATTTATACCCAAGTAATCCTATCACCCTACATACCTCTCTGCAGGCTGTGGCTATACAAGTTCACGTAAAAACTTTAGTCACAGTCTGCTGTATTTACTTACCGCCTCATGATACCATCTGTCAGCAAGATCTCAACAACTTAGTTGACCAACTTCCTTCACCTTTCGTCCTACTTGGCAATTTCAACGGCCATAGTACTTTGTGGGGTTCGAATAGTACAAATTCTCGTGGGCAACAAATAGAACAGTTCATTTCCAATAATTGTCTTTGTTTGCTCAATAATGATGAAATAACTAATACTTTCATGAACCCACACGCACCTTCCACAGTCTTGACTTGGCCATATGTTCTCCTGAACTACTACCGTTGCTAACCTTGTCAGTTAGCAACGATTTATATAATAGCGATCACTATCCTATTATTATCTCCCATGCTGATAGCGGTGGAGCGACTTTTTGTCCTCCACGTTTTCTATTCCAGCGGGCAGACTGGGCTAAGTTTTCGCAATTAGCAGACGTCACAGAGACTATGATAAATACTACTGATATTTCAGAAGCAGTTCAAAATGTCGTAGATATTATACTATGTGCCGCAACATCCACTATTCCAAAGAGCTCACCACGTCTAAGAAAATTTCGCCGACCGTGGTGGAATGACGCCTGTCGCGATAGTTATAAACAGCAGAAAAAATTATGGAACAAGTTTCGAAGGTACCCTACTACAGAGAACCTTGTCGCTTTTAAAAGAGCAAAAGCACTTGCTCGTCGTATACGCCGCCGTAGCCAGAAGGAATCCTGGATTCAATTCGTATCCTCTATCACATCCTCTACATCTAGCAAAACTTTATGGAAAAAGGTAAAAGCTGTTAATGGCCTATATCATGAATCTTCCATTCCTGTTCTAAATAAGGATAATGTGAAGTATTCTTCCCCATTAGACGTTGCCAACATTTTAGGTAAAGCATTTGCACAAGTTTCCGCAATTGATTCTTATAGCTCTGAATTCCTGGCAATTAAGAATCGCGCGGAACGGTTGCCTTTGTATTTTAATGACCGAAGCAATCATTCTTATAACTGTGAATTTAGGATGTACGAATTGAAAACAGCATTATCTAATACCCATGATACCAGTCCCGGGCCTGATGGAATTACATACAATATGCTTCGCCACTTGAATGACACTTCTCTTTCAAATCTGTTACTTCTGTACAATAGAATTTGGACTGAACAAAAGTACCCTTTACAATGGCGCGAAGCTATTGTCATTCCAATATTAAAACCTGGTAAAGATTCATCGAACCCTTTGAGTTACAGGCCCATTGCTTTAACGAATTGCCTTTGTAAGATCTTTGAGCGCATGATCAATGCTCGTCTTGTGCATGAACTGGAAAAACAAGGATGCATCTCCCCGTTGCAAAGTGGCTTCCGAAGAGGTCGATCTACTTTTGATAACCTCGTTATATTGGAAACCCAGATACGCAACACATTTGTTAGGAGGAACCACCTTGTATCCGTTTTTTTCGACATTGAGAAAGCATATGACCGTACATGGCGCTATGGTATACTCTCCACACTTTTTAAATTTGGTTTTAGAGGAAATTTGCCCACTTTTTTATTAAATTTTTTATCACTTCGTACTTTTAGTGTTCGTATTGGTAATGTTTACTTAAATAGTTTTATACAAACTGAGGGTGTTCCCCAGGGTAGTGTCCTCAGTGTTACACTTTTTATACTTCATATCAGTCAGATTTTATCGGTTTTACCATCATCAGTAAATGGAACCCTTTATGTCGATGATTTGCAGCTTTCATGCCAAGGTAGCAATATGAATCTCATAGAGCGGCAGTTACAAAATGCAGTCAATAGAGTGGTAATTTGGTGCAATAATAATGGACACGCAATCTCTCCTGAGAAGAGTAGATGTGTTCACTTCTGTCGGAAGAGGATCCTTCACCCAGATCCAAATATTGCCATTCGAAACATACCTATTCCTGTAGTAGATGAAATTCGGTTTTTGGGAGTGATATTTGATCGAAAGCTCACCTTCCTTCCGCATATTTTACACTTGCGGAAGAAGTGTGAAAAAACACTAAATATATTGAAAGTGCTCTCCAGAACATCTTGGGGCGCCGATCGTACCTCTCTTCTACGAATTTATCAGGCAATAGTTCTCTCGAGAATTGATTACGGGTGTATGGTTTATGGTTCCGCCTGTGTGTCTGTCCTGAAACGGCTAGATACGGTCCATCATTCTGCTTTGCGCATTTGCTCTGGTGCTTTCCGTACCTCCCCAGTTGAAAGCCTCTATGTTATATGTCACCAGCTACCTCTCTCTTTAAGACGAAAGAAACTGTCTGCATTATTTCACTTTCGCACAAAATCCGTGCTAAAACATCCACTGAATGAAATTTCATTACCAGTTGGTCTTCGTCGGCTGTATAATGCCCGCCCCTCTCACATCCTTCCCCTTTGCGAGAGAGCCAGATTGCTTCTGCCCGACTCGGACCTTACCACTGTTCGTGTTAAAGCTACCAACCCTTATTGCTTCCCTCCCTGGGACATCCCACAGTTTTCGTTCTTAAATCCTTTCTCTGGGTTCGACAAATTAACAGATCCTTTTGTTCTCCAACAGCTCTTTTTTTACCACCGTTTTCGGTATTCTTCTTTTGTGCCCATTTTTACGGATGGCTCTAAATCAGATGGTTATGCTGGTTGTGGAATCATTCTTCCATCTGAAACACTGAGCCATCGTCTACAGAATTGTTGTTCAGTTTTTACTGCTGAGTTAGTCGCGATTTTCCTTGCTCTTCAAAAAATTTCAACCTCTACTCAGCGTAAATTTGTTATCTATACAGACAGCATGAGTGCATTGAAGACATTTTCTCACTACCAAAATCGGATGCATCCATTTGCCATTAAAATTTTATTTCTCTTGCAATTATTAAAAGATGATGGGTTCGAAATAAATTTCTGTTGGGTACCGAGTCATGTCGGCATCTCGGGTAATGAGAAGGCGGACTTGGCTGCAAAGACTGCAACGACCTTTTTAAACATAGGAATTCCCTTTTGTGACATTAAAAGGTCCATCCATCACTACATCTGGTTTATGTGGCAAAGTTCATGGGATCTGCAGGTACAAAATAAATTACATTTTATTAAAACGGACATTTTTTATTGGTCGGTTCACCCTATACGTGAGATGGATGTTAAATTGACTCGTCTCCGTATAGGTCATACACGCTTTACCCATAAGCATCTAATATTTGGAGAAAAGGCACCTATGTGCAACAGCTGTCAAGTACCTTTTACTGTTCATCATGTTTTTATTGAATGTCCAGTTTTTAATTCTTATCGTTCCTGTTTTTTCAACTTCACTTCTTCCACATTACGAGACCTGGTGGGTGAAAAATACCACCCAAATATTTTCAAGTTCTTAAGGGTTATTGGGTTTTTTAATTGTATATGAAAATTTTTATTATTATGTATACTTAACTTTCATTTTTTGTTCATATACATTAACATCAATGTTTCAAACTGTTATGGTACAGGGTTTTAAATTTTGCTCTCTAATCATTGTTTTCATTAAACTAATATGATTTAATCTCATCACTCATGTCTTAATTTACCAAAGAATTATTTTTTCTATCTTTTATCATTTTACCATTTGCTTGGCGCAGTATGGCCAAATCTGGCTCTTGCGCCAATAAACCTCACACAACCAACCAACCAACACATTATGGATTGGCAATTCGATGCAGAAATTGCTTCAGGACTATTTGTCTTTTAGGATTATGCTTGAAATTGAGTCACGAAAACGCGATTCAATTCGTGAGTAGTTAACAATACTTTAAACACTTGGGTTACTTTATATCTTTTATGTTTTTTTTTTTTTGCTGAATATTACATTGATTGTACTTCGATTTGGAAAAGAATCCTACCAATAACAAATCTATTATAATAAAAATGCAGCTCGAAATGCGTTGCTAAGCGCAAAACTGGAGAACGGCTCGACCGATTCGGCTAATTTTTATTTTAATATTTTCGTTAAGACACGAGGATGGTTCTTAAGGAAAGAAAAAATTAAAAAACTGCGTGGAAAATAGTTAAAACGACACTTTTCTTACTTTCCCGCCAAAAATCTTCATTTCCTTCCCCCACACCAACTGAGTGAGATAGCAGGAAGTAATAAATTATGATTTGTTTAGAAAGAAATACGCGAAGTCAGTTGGTTTTAATTCATAGATAACGGGAAGTTTAAAAAAGAAAGAAAATACTTGCTTTTATGCAGCTGATTATACTGATTAAAAACATTCTTCTCAACGGACGTGAATATTATTTTCTTCGTTTTTATTCGATGGTGTTTCATTTTTTAATATTGCTATCGATTGTGTTCTGATATAAAGTTTTTTTGTTGTTCTTAAAGATAAAAATTCTTTTTTTTATAAATGCGACATTAAGAGCCCTTAATGTTTTAATGTTATTCTTAAAAGGATTTATATATTAAACGATTCTTTTTTATTAATTTTTTTTTTTGGTGTTTAGTCTGTATGGATATTTTATCTATTCCTGCTCAAAATAAAGTCTAGGCAGCGAAGAAAAAATAAATAAAAGGAAAAAAGGGTTTGTAGGAAGAAAAGTTATAAAGAAAAAATAGATAGAAAAAAAAGGACTTGCAGAAAAAAAGGAAGGGAAAAAAAGAAACGAAGGATGTGTGTGTCACTATTATTTCCTCTGAGCGCGGCATTATAGTTTAAAGATAATAGAAACGACAATTATGTGTGAAACATTAGAGTACTTGCACTGGCACTCAATAAAACTAACTAAATTCAGTCAAAAATTAGAGAAGCAACCGCCTTTTACTTTCAATTAAATTATTTCAATAAATTTGCAATACATATTTAGTAAAAAAAGAAAAAGGAATTACTTTTCGGAAGGAAGTACTTGAGTATTTTCTTTTAACAATGTACTCGCATTTATCCAAATGTCATCGATATTCTGAATAAAAATTGCGTTCGAATTCCCTTCAAACATTTCCAACTGTACCTGGGAATCTGTATAAAGTCTAAAACTGTATATGCAAATACCAACTACCTTGATTCATAATAGTAATGGGGAAATAATTTAATCATATGATAATTAAATCATATGTTAAATGATTGATTCAGCCATATAACTGCAATATTATTTCATTAGCCGCAACTTTTCATTTTCTTCAGTTGGTGTGGGGGAAGGAAATGAAGATTTTTGGCGGGAAAGGAAGAAAAGTGTCTCTCTAACCATTTTCCTCGAAGTTTTTTCATTTTCTCTCTCCATAAGAACCATCCTCGTGTCTTAACGAAAATATTAAAAAAAATTAGCCGAATCGGTCGAACCGTTCTCCAGTTTTGTGCTTAGCAACGCATATTTGCGATCCATTTTTATTAATATACATTAATGCGGTATAAAGAGCTCTTAATGTATTTATTTTATTCTTGAAAGGATTTATGTATTAAACGATTCTTTTTATTTTCTAAGTGCTGTGAAACACGTACGTACGTTATTAGGCTACAAAAGCCCAATAACTTGAGACAGTACGAAGTCTGTTGGGGCAGCTAGTATTAAAATAAAATTGCTTGATTATGCATCACAGACTGATTGAAAAAATAAAGAAAAGTCGTTCGTGTCAAAAGACGAATAAACAACTCGTTATCGCTTAACACATTATGGATTGGCAATTCGAAAATTCGGCAATAAACAATTGGCAGAAATTGTTTCTTGACTATTTTCGTGTTATGCTTGAAAATGAGTCACGAAAATGCGAGTAAACTCATGAGTAGTCAACAATATTTTAAACATTTGTATGACTTTTTTTTCTTTTATATTTTGTTATCATTAAATAAATTAGTTTGAAATAATCCTTTCATTGTAGAAAATTTTTTAAAAAATATCCCTGAAGCTTTTTTTTCCCCCAAAATATCATAGTTATTCCAGGTTTCTGTTCATTTGAATTAAAGTTGCTGCTAATATTTTATAATATAGTACTAATAACATCAATATTTTTGGATACACAAAATTTTCTTTTTTGAAAAATGTACAATAATTCTTTGAACTGTAAATGTTATAACTATATTAATTTTAGGCAAGTGGATTATTTAAGTAGATAGATCTTTATTTAGATAAATTCCTGTGGGAAGATTATCAATTGCAGTGGATTCCATGGCAAAACTTTAGGAAAATTTCTGCAGATCATGGTCCTTAGAACCCCAAATCACCTTTTAATCAAAAATTTATATGTATGTATGTATGTATGCTTATAATGCTTTCTCCATGTTATTTTATGAACAATCTTATGAATAGTAATTACATTGGGATTTTAATCCTTTGGGAATACATGGTTTGAAATGCAGAAACCTCGGATGAGTTTGTAAATGGGCAATCTAGCTCAAAGTAGGATGGTATTGAAGGGGGGGGGGGGTTTAAGTTCTAATTTCGCTATAACTTTTTTTTAAATACTGAATATAGAAAAATAAATTCAGTTAGTCAAACTAGCCACTCATTTGGAAGAAACACTTTTACAATTACAGTTTTTTTATAATTGCTATGCCTTAAAAGTTAGGGAATAAAAAATGATTTTCAAGCTCTAATTTTGTCTGTAATTAGATTCCTGAAATATTAATTTAAATGAAAATTAATCTATTTCCCTTCCAGCTTGCTTATGGAATTTTTTAATAGTTTTCGACTGTAAGAATAGGCAAGCCGATGAGTGAATATGAATAATTATTGATATTAAATAGTTTTGATTTAGTAAATAGAGTTACCGTAAACAATTTTTTAAAAATAACTTTCCTTCATTAGCTATGTTTGAGGCATTGAAAATTTAGAGTAGTTCAACTAAACCCTTTCATTAAATTAGATAGAGCTTTTTGTTTTATGGACTTTAAACGCATGACATTTAATAAGTATTGCCTATAAATTTAAAACAACTAACACTTTTTTGATTTAATCTGATTTGAAAAATTTTTCGTTCCATTCCAAAATTTAGCTTAAGTTTACCAAAATTGATTCTGGCACGCAACACTCTGTATATTAAATACTTATCATTATTATTTTTAGTTTCCAACTCACTTTTACGCAGTCTTGTAGAGTACAGTAAATTTTTTAATAAATTACAATTAAATAAAATTACTGTATAATACAGCGTTTAGTAAATTACAATTCAACACAATTACTGTACAATACAATTTTTAGTAAATTACAATTATAGTAAAATACAATTACTGTACAACACAATTTTTTGGCAAATTTCAATTCCCTTTTAACACAAATACTATTCCCTTTTAACACAAATAAATGTTGTTTATGCAAAAAAAAGGTTGTTTCAAACTAGAAAACCAAAAGAACCTAGTAATTAGACAGGATCAAATATTCAGATAAATAAACGATTATTCATATTATTGAAATACATTCTTCGAATTTCAACTCGCCGCTGTTTTCCATTGTTTCATTTATTTTATTTCTATAAAACTCCTTCGATTCTTTTACAAAAAATATCTGATCTGATTCTTGCAAAAACACAAAGTTTTCAGACTAGAATCAAATATCTAAAATGAAAATATGTGACATTAAAAAATAAATTTAAGATAAATTGGAAATTATTTTGACCTAAAATGAGAAACGTATTACCAACGAATCGAAAACGATTTTATATTTAATAGAGCATTCCAAATTCCTCAACACAATGTAGCCACCTTATTCCTAATAATGCTAAGATTTCTTTGCTGGTGAACCTGTAATAAATTAAAGCCCATTTCTTCCTGATATGGGTGCTTTTATTTTTGTTTCATTATGTTAATTACTTATAAAAAATCAGCGAGGATACATTACTTACCAAGCCTTGGTAAGATGTGCACTAATATAAAAGTAAACCGAGGTTTCAATAAACGATCAAATGCTTATCCGTGTTCTCGATTTAAAGAAGACGATTAGGTAAATAGTTATATTAAATTAATTTTGCTAAATAATTTTAATTATGTTGACTAAGCTCACATATTTTTAAAAATTTTTTCATTAAATTTATGTCCCTTATTTTTTGTCATAATACAAATTTAAGCGTTAAAAAATGAAAAATCAAATTCAAAGATTATTTATCTAAGGAAGCGTTAAAAATGAGAATTCTAATAAACTATAATTTTTTTTTTGGGGAAATGATAGAAATTTCAAAACCATATCAATTATTTGTTTGTTTTACTTTATTTCCTTGCGATATTTTGTGATGCAGACTGAATAATTTAAGCTTAATAAAAAATAATGCGTTTCTGCTTCAAAATTTTTAAAAAATATCATTAAACATTATTATAAATTTAATCTCTCTATCTAGTTTTTAA
The DNA here is from genome assembly GCA_026289955.1 of Argiope argentata. Taxonomy (NCBI): domain Eukaryota; kingdom Metazoa; phylum Arthropoda; class Arachnida; order Araneae; family Araneidae; genus Argiope; species Argiope argentata. The sequence continues at coordinate 1,559,333 of JAOUZG010043272.1, forward strand.
CTATATTATTTCTAAGCTATTAATATTGTCCTAATCTTAAATAAAAGAGACAGAGCTAAATTATATTAAAAAAATATTCAAACATTTATATTTAATTTTCAAATATTTATTATGGAAGAATTTATAAGCAAATAATGTAAAAAAAATTAATATCTCTAATGTTTTTTTAAGTTCAATTATTAAACAACACAAAACAAGAGGATGAAAATTAGCATTTTTAATTTATTATCCTCATAAAAGCAACTATATTTAACGCTCTGAATTTACCCCTTTTTTCTTGTCAGAAATGAAAGAAAAATGAAAATAACCAATTACTTTGTTTTCATTTCGATAAAAAAAGAATTTCGGTTAAGCTTTCAGAGTTTATTCCTGCCAAAACGAGTACAAAAACATTTACTGGACAAAAAAAAAGTTTTAAAATAACAGTTGAGTAAATATCGATTCGGAATGAATGGAAAAAATATAGAAATAATGAAACGGCAACTTTTATTTTGAAATATGTGGTCTGGAAATGTTCCAGATGCGCATTGGAAAGAACTAGCTCTCTATAGTTTTTATTTTCTATTTTTTCCCTCTTTCCAATGGCCGGATATCTAACTTTTAACAATGTAACTTTTAACTGAAATATTTTTCTCTTTTCAAAAACTGGACTTGAGTTCTCTTTTCAAAGTTGTAAGTCGCGATAACGTCATTAATTTTAACCTTTTAGACGTTACTTTAGAAAAGTTGACAAGTCTAAGCCGAAAGAAGACGAAGATTAAAATGTGGGACTTTTTAAAAATAACTTGGTAAAAATCTTTAAAAAGCATTTAATCAAAAGAAAATGTTTTCAGAGTTGTGTTAACATCACTAATTTCATCATCTTTTTGTTTCAGTCGTAGAACAAAAGTGATAAAAAAATTTCTGCCATTTGATTAATTAAACTTCTTTTTCAAAAAAAAGTTTTCTTTTGTTTTGAATGTAGTGTGTTTATTTGTGTCTCATTTTAAATTACAAAGCGTATTTTATCTTTATTCAGAAATTGCTTCCATGTCAGAAAAATGGAAGCCGTTTATGGTATTTGATTATAACAATAACATTACGAATTAAACGGAAATTCTTTGTTTCAGTTACAGTTGAAGTGAGGAAAAAAATTCTAACCCTTAATCGATCATTCTTCTAATTGCCCGGAGAAGTTGCTTATTTTGAATATGGCTGGTTTTATTATTTTTGTTCAAACGCTTGCAGCTGTTTCATTATAAATTGCAAAATGGTGGTGCACAATTGCAATAACATCATTAAAATCATCTTTTTTGCTTGCTTGTGTTACATTGGCGAAACTACAGTGAAACACTTATCGCCATTTAATTATTATTATTTTTTCTTTCGAATATGACTTGTTTATCCATTTAATAATACATACGAAATATAAATACATCGTGAAACGCTTTTCATCTTTATAAATCTCTTTGATTGATGCATTAAATTAGAATTTTTTAAAATTAAATGTACATTTATTTTGTTAAGCTATATTGGCATTATTATATCGTTTCATTTAATGCAAGAAATATATTTGGAACATAATTTTAATAGAATTTTTCAAACATTTACTGATTAAAACATTACTAATTAATATTACCATTGCGGAACTTTCTAGTATCTTACTTTATTCTTGTATATCACCGGAATTTTTAAGGATTTTAACTAAAATGAAGTATTTCATAATTGGGATTGCTTAAATTATAGCCTTTATAAATCTTTAATATATAACGATATAAGATATATAATTAGTTTAATTATTTATGAATTTATTATTTACAAGTTTTTTGTAGGTAAAATGTCAATATGATTGTATTCCCTTCTTAAATAGGATTTCGATTATTTTTCTACTTAGAATTAGGTACATCGGCTTTCAATTTTTCATTCACGTGAATGTGTTTTTGCAAATTTTGAGCAGAGTTCTATTAATTAGGCTAATTATAAATATATCAATGATGGTTTATAGCCCTCTGTCTATTATTCTATGACGCAGAGAGCCCACTTTGATCATGACATAAAAGCTAATTTTTAAAAGGTTAGAGACAGACAGTTTTTAATCTAAATAATGAAATAAATTGATCATGTCTCATTTGGTAATAATAAATGAAATTCTGAAAAAAAAAGTTTATGAATTCTATATTTTATATAGTCCTTCATTCTTATTAATTATGTGTAATAAAATATTATCGGGCAATTAATGTATTAAGACGGCCAGGGGACTTTGAAATGACTTTTTGCAATTTTCACCTTAGCAACTTGAAATTTTACAGACATTTAGAGTAACACTATAGGAGATGACACACAAAATTTTAAAGTATCATATTAATTTATTAATGAGTTAGGAGGCCTAATATAATATAATATTAGCGATAACTAGCGTTTATGAAAAAGGTTCCATGCTCTCCAAATTTGTTCGAAAACACTCCAATTTTTGTTATTACTTATTCTAACCCTTTTGAAACAAAAGTTGGGATTAACCTTGAAATTTGAGTGCGAAATATCAAAATTAAGCAATGTAATAACTTAAAATTACTGATTTTTTTTAAAAAAATTTAAATACTTTTTGTTACAAACTTATGTTTCAAAAGGGTTAGAGTAAGTAATAACAAAAATTGGAGTGCTTTCGAGCAAATTTGGAGCGCCTGGAACATTTTTCATTAACGTCATTCATCGCTAATATTATATTATATTAGACCTCCTAACTCATTAATAAATTAACATATTTCTTTAAAATTTTGTGTGTCATCTCCTATAGTGTTACTCTTATAGCCTGTAAAATTTCAAATTGCTTAGTTGAAAAGTGCAAAAAATCATTTTTAGTGTTTCTTGAAAAAAAAAATGCCGCCTTAAATAAAAAAAAAATCTAATTTTTTTGCGCCAAAATTGACAAAATTTCAAAAGTTTTGAATTTTATTTTAGCTAACTTTGACTCGAGTTTGTCTCGAGGAAGTTCCATCAGCCTTAAAGGCGGCGCTTGCTTGAGGAAATAATTGATTGATTTAAAATAATCAAAATCAAAGAAGCTACATAACAAGATCAATTTTAATTATAGATCTTTTTTTACTTATAATTAGCAGAATTAGAAAAAAGAGCAAGCATTTAAAATTTGCAATTTTTTTCCATCAAGTTTATTGATTGGTTGAACATCATAAAATTTATTTTTTATGCGTCATTTAGAATACTTTTTCTTATTGAAAGCCTTTCTTTGAAATATATTTAAGATTTTAAAATTAATATGCTTACAATTAGGGTGAATGTACTAAATAGAAAATGGATCTTTCATTAATTAATTAATTTATTTAGCCTAATAATATTAATTTGTTAATTGTAGAACAAATAGTCGTAAATGGAATTATACAATTTTTGTTCCGTAAAATATAGCGTTTGAAAAAATTAAGGATTTCTAGATCAGTTGAAAAAACAGGATAATTTCGGGTATGGATAAGGCCGAATTATGAAATAGGTAAGGAAAGCAATTTCTACGAATTCCTCCATATCATATGCTTTGAAGTATATTTAAGATTTTGAAATTAATATGTTTACAGTTCGGGTACACATACGAAATGGAAAAAGGATCTTTCACTTATTAATTATTTTAACCTAATTTATATACATTTTGATAATTGTGGAACAAATATTCATAAATAGAATTATACAATTTTTGTTCCGTAAAATAGAACGTTTGAAAAAAATGTAAGGATTTCTAGATCAATTGAAAAAACAGGATCATTTTGTGCATGGATAAGGCCGAATCATGAAATAAGCAAGGAAAGCAATATCTAAAAATTCCTCAATTTTGGGGACATCGAGCTTTCACTATATTTTTTGTAGTTTCCTTAGAATAATTTTATTTTATGCTCTCATTGAATTATATAGACCATGCACTTAAATTTATTCAAATTAAAGTTTTGGTTTTAATTTTTGGTATATTATTCAAGAAACATTTCCAATTAATTACCATTTGACAGTTTTATATTATTTAACCCTAAAAACATTTTATTCGTCATAAATAAAATAATTCCTTCAATAAGTAAAAAGAGTCATTCAATAAGTAATTAATAGGTTGAATATTATTTAGGATATGTTTAAAAAATTTTTTTTATTATTATATTGTATAAAATTTATTATATTTTTCTTTAAACTGTATTTTAAAATATAAGTAAATATAAGTACTAGAAAGTACAGCATAAGAAATGAATGATAAGGGAAGAAGAGCATAAGAAATAATTAAAATATCCTATGAAATTTCTTTTAACACGATATAAATAATATTTAATTAAAATATTCAACGTTATTTTTAATTATTAAGAATCCAATGTTTTTAGGATTACAAAATAACATGATATAAAATCGGCAAATGGTAATTAAATAATTGGTAGTGTGTGTTGTTGAATAATATTCGAAAAATTGAGCATTATAACTATTAAAAATAAAATAAAGTTTACAATATAAGTAAACTTTAATTATATTGTTACTTCTTTAAAATTTACCCGTATATTTTTATAGGCAATATATACAATATTTGTTGTACAATATCTTGAAAATAATCTTCTGTGAAATATTCCATTATATCAATCGGTTGAAATTTGTTGTTTAAAACTTGATTCCATTAATACAAAATTTATATATAATATAACCTTAAGTCTTTCATAGCCTCAGGGACTTTCAACATCTTATTCCAAATTTAGAAAGTTTATACAGTATAATTTTAAAAACTTACAAAATGTCTTTTATTACGACGCAAGTAATATTTAATTAAGGATTCAGGATTTTTTTTAATTATAAGGCATCAAGTGTTTTAATAGAATAAAACCACGTAATATATTATTGGCAAATGGTAATTAGATGCCAGTTTGTGCTGTTGAATAATATTGCAAAAATCAAACAATAATATTAAAAACACACACATACACAAAATCAAACAAAAAAAAGATTTAAATGAAATCTGCTATACGTCTTTCAATGTATTAAGTCAAAAAAACCATTTCTTGAACGGCCAAGCAACACGTGCTCGTGCGAGTTAAATTATATTTTTATTCATTTTAATACGTTTCATCGAATGAGTCCCTTTAGTATTGCAAACGATCCAAAACACTTTGTCTCGCATTGATTGTTTAAAAAAATGTATCCCATTTCCTATTTATTTCATTTCATATAATCACGAACTCAAAATGACATTTTTCTAGGTTTTAATTGCTGTAGTAATGAACTCTTTTTAATCAGAACTTTTGTAAATGCAATGTCAACGCGTGATTAAAAGCTGATTTTTTGAGGTGATCATACAAATAATAAAATTGTTTTTTTTTCACCAACTGATTTTTGTTAATTATCTTTCGCCTACGGAATTTTGTTGACGCCAAAAATCTCATCCCCAAAACAACATCATGCTCTGACATGATAACAACATTTAACAATATTTTACAATGTGTTGTAAAGCATAAAATAAGTAATGTTTACAAAATATGTGAAGTACAATATAAATAAATATAAGTAAACTTATATTGTTGCTAATTTAAAATGTATCTATAGTTTTATTTGTTACAATATTTGTTATTTTTATATTGGCATCAAATATCTTGTAAATAATTTGAAGTGAAATATTTTATGATTTCAATTGCTAAAATTTGCTTACTTAAAATTTCTCATTAGAATACAAAATTAAAACTGATTTATAGATATATAAACATATTTTAGTAGATGCGTGGCCGAGAAGAAGAAAGTTTTGAAAATTTTCAAATTGATTTATTTCATCACAAGGGGCATAATTTATATTTAAAAAAAGTAGTAAAAGCTACCTTAGTCTACAAGTGCAAAAAGAGCAAAAAAAAAAAAAAAGAAGACAGAAATGTTTCTTGCGGTGATTTTTAATATGAGATTCTGATAGGGATTTCTTTGATACGTGTAGTCTTAGGAAAGGGAAATTTAGGCATCTTTAAAAGAATGTGGTAACTCTAAAGATTAATCTTTCACTCGGAGGGTGAAAACTGCTGAATCAGTAGCTTTACTGAACTGCGTTTTGGAATAATTAAATAAAAAAAAGTGGGAATAAGATCAGGAAATAAGAGAACATATTAGACTTGAAGTTAAAGATGGGTTAAATTAAGATAGAAAATAGAAAATTTACTAAGTTTTAAATTAGACTTTAAAATACTATTACTTACATATCTTACAAAATTTTATTATGTATATAGGGAGGGAGAAAAAGAGGACCCTGAATCTCACATTGCTTCAGGTCCTTTTAACAACTTATTTCGACCCTGGCTATTGAAGATCAACATCATAGATCCGATCGATACGGCAAGGCCCTTTACGCACCGAAATCTTCTAAACCCAAATAGTTGTAGGAGATAAAGGATCCCCCCCCCTTCGTTGTCTGCAAAATTTCATCTCTTTGAAGAGGTCCGCTCGGGGAGCAATATGAATTCTTAACTTCCTGAGTTGGCATTCCGCGTTGGGGGACCGTCTGTTGCGCTGATCCCCCGGAAATGCAATTCCGATTGTTTGGAAAGGTAGAGGAGAATTATATCCGATGGAGAGCAAGAACATCTGTTGCAGCTTTGTTTTGAAGAAACTTTCCTCTGTTCTTGCGTGCGGTGATGGAGTGCTTTCGGGATATTGGAAAACTTTTCCTTTGAGGCGTCCATACATTTATACATCTCCGACTTCGCCTTTTACCATTTCCATTTGGAAGCTTTCCATTTCCGTTTGGAAGTATGAATTAGAAAATGTTCGTAAATTGAACGAGTAAGAGAATTTATATTTATGAAAAGGAGAAATTTAAGGTTCAAATAAATGAAAATTAAAAGAATTCATCATCATTTCTAACAATATATATGTATGTGTTATGAGTGTATGTGTAATGATCTCTAAAGCTAAATTAAATCAAAATTAACTTCAAAAATTTTATCTTAGCTAAAACTAAATTAATTTGATTTGAAAATGCTCTTTTATTTCCTGATCTAATTCCGCCCGTTCTTTCTTTTTCAAATCCATGCGCAAAAAGCTTTGTAAAAATGCGTAAATTTGAAATTTCTCATGCTCCTAGTGATGGGATAAAAATTTGGCAAGTCAAGCAAATTCTTTTAAAAGAATTTGCTTGACTTGCCCTTACCTTAATCGACACATATAGAAAAATCCTTATTCAGAATCTCACAGCATATAATCATGGAGATAAATATGCCGTTGGTTGTTTTCTTTTTTTGCTGATATGTTTTCATGTAGGTTGATGTGCCTCGTCGGTTCTTATTTGTATTTAAATATCGCCTCCTATGGTGCAATAAAAGCGAAATTTAAAAATTCAATGTGTTTTCTCTCTCTACTGCTATGATTCTGCTTCAGAAATATGTTTTACATTTATTATATATATATATATATATATATATATATATATATATATATATATATATATATATATATATATATATATATATATATATATATATATATAATGAAAAACACATTTAAATGATTTGTTGAGAATAAATAGCAGAGCCGTGGCCGAAATTATGGAGAATACAAGTTGAATTTTTAGTTCTTTTTATTCCATCACGGGAGCAGGCATTATTTACAAGCGAAAGCGACGAACACAACACAGAACTGACAGAAAAGCTAAGTGTACAAAAAGGGACGGAAAATCATTATCCCTGGTCTTAAATACCAAGACTTTAATAGGGATAAATATTTTTATAGAGCTTATAAAATCAGATTTCAGTGAGGATTTCCACATTTTTCACACATAAGAGGTAAGGGAAACACAGGGATCTTTTTAAAGTATTTTGCTTAGGTCAGTAATTTTCATCTCTCCCACGGAGTGTGAGAAAGTAACAGGCGTTTAGCTGTTTCAGCAATTTTACACAGCTTCTCTTGAATTAATTAACCAGAGCGAGCGAAATGGGTCATGAAATAAGAGAATATTTTAGAATGATATTACTATGGGCTAAATTAATATAGGGCTTTGGAAATTATTTAGGATTAAAATTAAGAGTTTAAAAATATCATATATATATATATATATATATATATATAATATAGTAAAGCACGCTTTATGGATTTTTTAAAAGGTCAGTAGTAAAATAACAAGTAAATGAAAAGAATTTTATCAAAATTTGCATAATAATATGTAAACTTAAAGATAAACTATTGGTCATATAAGTGAGAAAAATATTGCTTTTATTCATATATTTTGCAATTTTCAAAAATGTTTAGTGTATGCTAGTTATGTTTATGGCAATGAGAAATGACTTAATTTTAAAACGCCTGTTTGCTCTGGATCCAGAAAAGTTAAATCGTCTATTTATCCTCTAATAGAATTTTTTACACAAAATATTATTGTGATTTTAATCTAATAAATTACATTTTGAGCATTTATTATTATGAAGGATAAATATATGACTTCGCCTTTTATTGATTAAAAAAATACCTCCTTATTTGTCAAAATAAAGGAAATGTTTTTTAAAATTATTTTTCATCAGAATGAACAAAGTTTTCATCAGAAAAAAAATTTAAACTGATAAAAAATATAATTGCTTTGAAGTAATCAATCGTCTGCATAATTGAACCAATAGCAGCGCTTGTGTAGAACAAACGATAATATGAAGGAATTGTACTTAAACAGCTGATGAACTGAAGGGTTCCTTTGCCTGATTTTTTAAACTTGTGATTGATCATAATCATATTGGAAAATTACGAAACACAGTTTTTCAGCATATCCTAGGAATTTCCACTTCAGAACTTTGCATACATTGACTGATACTTACATACAATGATTTCTATCAATTAGTTAATAATACATTTTGTGCTTACAATCTCATTAGATTCATATCATATATTTACTCCCGTGAATGTTTTTAGACATTGAGGGTTGTGGGTGTTTACGTACAAATTACCTTAAATAGAGCTAGATATAATAATTAATATAGTTTCACTTTTCTTTAAAATTAAAAGAGAACTCTTTTAATGTTTGACATACTTATCCATTTTCGAAATTCCATGTCCCCTTTTTTTCACATTCATATTGGACTCGTTTATTTTTTGTTTTTAAATTATTATTAAATTATCCTCATTGCGTGCAGACATAATGAAATGTATGTAAAAACCAGTAATCTTTACTTAGAAGAAACACAAATCACTTTTTGACGCTTGACCTTTTTAACAAATAAGGCTCTTGTTTCGTTTTAACATTTTTGACAATTTTGCGAATTTTTTTGTTAATTATATTAAAAACCCTTTTTAAGGTATATTTCAAAGTATCCAAAGAAAGGACTATTTGTATGTGAAAATGTACAATTAATTTCCAAATGCAAATAGAACGTTTTCTTTCTTTGAAATTTATAAAATTAATCATGTTTTAAATTTTGTAAAATAACGTGTCTGTTAGCATATATATATATATATATATATATATATTGTATTCTCTTTATTCAAAGGTAACATATCATTAAACTTAAATTAATTGGAATTTTTAGATAAATTTTCTAAAATGTTTGAAAAATAGGTACAAATAAATGCAGTTATTTTCATACGACTCAATATAATTGTGCAGATTTTTTTTGAAGTTTGATCTAATTTAAATAAATGAATTCTGCAACAAAAGCAATAACGAAATAGATTTTTATAAATGAAATGATAAAATTATTCGATTAATTTAAAAATATGTCAGTAAATAAATCATTTTAATAAACTATGAACAGATTTTGAGTACAACTTTTGTACAAACTTCAAAATAAACTGTATAATACACATCGCATATCTTATAGATTTTTAATTGGGTTAGACATTTCTCATTGCTTTTTAATCTGAATATATATTATAACGGTGTAATATTTTGAGTGAAATAAGTGTTTAAAAAATTATTCATTTCAGATTGCTTTTAAATGCAAATTACAGCTGTAGAAATAAAAATATAATTTTGTAGCGGTTACATCATTCTACTACCTTCTCTTTTGATACAACAGATGGCGTTACCTTATTAACATCAAGTTATATTTCCCATGATTCCTTCTTGAGGATCATTAATAACTTGTATTCTAAGTGAGTCTCGTGTGGTTTCGTGTTTGTTTTGTCTTGCGAAATGTGGAACTTAATAAATAATATAAATAACTATTTCTGAAACTGTTTCTTCTATTATTTTTATATACCTCTTATAATAAAATTATAAAATGTCTCGTCGCTCTAGAGTTTTTCATTTCGACTTCGAACAAAACAAATTAAATTCGAATTATTTAGTAATTTTAAACTAAGCTAACAGAAAATTAAAAGAACAAAAGAAAATTTTGAATTATCGACAAATTCGAATTCGGCAGGTTTCTCTACTCAAGACTCTTATAAATTATTTTTATCAATATGGATACAGCCCCTATCTTACAATGTCTTAAATACGCAATATAACTGCACCTACATTGCCACCCTCCTTTAAAGTAAAATGAGAATCTAAGGGGAGTAATAGAACCCTTAGATCTCTATAGCTGTTCACTGAGCGAAACGCTCACTCCCCTGTCAACCCCTCTTGACATTCGAGAGCTATTTTTAGAGAACGCTTTCCACACACGTGGGCCGAAATATTTTAATCTTTTTCGGTGTTCCTTAACGGTGTGGTAAAGTGCTCTGCAGAAGTCGAGAAAAAACGGAATGAAAAATCTGAAATTATTTTTTTCCCTCAAGTTTTATCATGATCATTATTATCTTCTTTTGGCGATTCTTTTTTAAAATTCTTTGATGGCAGTGGCAAATTTCAGTGAACAAATTGATGTTATCCGCTTAGAAAAGGTATTATTATTTTTTTGTCTTCTTTTGGGACGTTATCTTTGATTTAAATTGATGAAAAATAAACTCTGCTTTTAAGAGTGATTTTTTTTCAATACTTTTTTTTAATCTGCTATTTATTAAAAAGAAATAAAGTGAGTTCAAATCTATTTATGTAAAGATAGAAAAAAAAATGCACTAAGACTTAATACTTTAATATATTTTAAATTTTTAAAAATTTTAACATATTTTAAGTACTTAATACTTTAATGTATTTTAAGAAAATATGCTGTAGTAATTTATTTTTTTTATAGAAACTAATTTTTTCTCCTATATTATAGATTATTATACGACTAATTTTTAGTGTCAAAATATTTTAAATCTTTATTCATAAACATAATATTATAAAGTGCGGGTTATGTTATTGCTGTAAAATTTGTAGTGTATGTTATAATATATGTAGAATATACTATAATAGTTTTATATATGTCTCACTATATACAATATAACCAGCAATAACAATTTTGTGTCGTTTTCAAAAGTATAGTGCTCTTTTACTAGTCCAAGTTTCGTCACCGGAAGGTTGAGAATTTGGTACTTAATTCTATATAGTGTGTATGCAGCTGAGACACGCTACATTCCTTGGTGTTAAACTTTTTCCTCGCTGGCGTGGTAATGGAATTTAAATAATGTTTGATGCATTTAAAATTGAACATTGTTAACTAATCGATTTTTCCGATTCCTTTTGAAGTACTTTCGAATTAAAATAATAAAGAATAAAGAGAATTAGAAATTTCTTATCTGCATTGCGTTATTCCAACTGGTGTAGAAAATTCCCACATTTTACGTTGCCTCAATTGGCGGTGAATCCTCGATTAGCGTTGAAACTTCAACGCTAGTATAATTTTTTGATCAATGATTTATAGTAACTGTAATTGTCAGGCTGGGATAGCCTGGTTAGTTAGTCGTTAAATTCGAATCCCTTGGGTTGCGAGTTCGAACATGCCAGCCGAAAACTCTCCGTGTGTGGAGTTATTACATTGTCACAAAATCCTTCATGTCGAGAGTAATACCCCTCCTTCCGTTGTAAAGTGAAACACGAGAACAACAATTGTAATTATTTAATAAAAAAAGTAACTAAAATAAATAATTTCTTTGTTAACATAAATAGAAATTAATTTTTAAAAATTGTCTTTTTATGCAAAATTTAATGAACTGTGGATATGATACTGAATGCTCAAAAAGTGAATTTACGATTGTTTAACCTGAATATTATTGAGAAAAATTCCATAGATAATTTTATTTTTCAGACACAAAAACTTTATTTTTGAATATCATTCTTTAATAATAGTTATTTATACTCAAAGCTATGTTACACAAGGGATGTTACAAGGAAAAATAAAGACTAATTTTTTTCTTCTATAAAATGATTTTTTTCTAGTTATTGTTAATAAATACTAAAAGTTACTTCAAAATATGATTCTTCTTCAAAAGTTATATATTTACATATATTTAAATAATTTCACTTTTATTCATCCTTTTGTCCTTATATAAATTAAAAATATAAATAAAAACATAAAAATATTTACTTTTTTTAACAATTTTTTCCGAACCTAGACGGTTGCTTTAAATAATCATCTCTGACATAAAATATAATATTTTATTTGATCCGTAAGATTTCATTAATAATTTTTGCAAATCCTGAAAAACCTAAAGTGATATCCTTTAATAAAATTATATTTTCAATCTCCGAAACACTGGTTGATTATTCGTTTCTGGTTGCTGCAATTTTATATCATCCATTTATTTTCTTTAACGAAAGGGCGATAAATGATTCCAGACAACTTTAAATACAATGCAAGAATGAATTAGGCCACCTATTCTTCCTACTATTTAATTTTCTCATCTCTCCTCCAAATGAAAAATGGCCAACAATATGCCTCAATCTGGGGAATTATTATAATAACGAGACATCCGACGCCCGTAATGGAAGCCTCGAGTTCATTTGTGCAGATTTTTAAGTGGCCTCCTCTTTTTCCAGAGCTAACCCAAATGACTTTATCAATATTTCAGATGTTTTTTTTTTCTTTTTCTTTTAGAAATGAAAATTTCAGTGGTAGAAAAAAACGAATAAAGGGAAAGGGCAGAGTATAATGATAAGCCATTGCATTTTTATCCCAAGAGACCTCCGTCACGTGACCCCTTGGTAATGTTTTCGGTCCAAATTTTAGAGTTTCGTTTTCTAATTTTTTTTTTTAACTTGGAACTTGATGATAATGGAGTACCGTTAATTGCCGGTTGCCTCGCGGAAAAAGGAAGATAAATGGAAGATGAATTTTAATAAGCATTTCGAAAAGCTGTTTTGGAGACAATGAAAACTCATTTGGAGTCCTAGAATTGCTGTCTTTGTTGTTGTTGACGGCGGATGTATTAATTATACAAATGACCTTTTCCGAATGATTATGGCAGCGGAATTTTGGATTTGGAAGAATCGAATAATTTTTCGACGGTAATTATGATTACTTCCTTTTTATTAATAATGTGTAAACGAATTGATGAAGTAATCAGTAAAGATTACGCACCATAATATCCGTATTTGAAATATTGCTCAAGATTTAATTAAAGTTATGGTAATTTTAAATAGTCTTTGCGCTGGAAGTTTAATTTTAATAAGAGCTAATTGTGTATATTAACAATGATATAACTTTATAAAAAAAGGAATTTTTAATTTTTTACAAAATTATTCTGGCAAGTAAGCATTTTCGAAGACGCGTTTCAAACTGATAAAGTTAAGTAATTATTCATCATATAAAATGACCTGATGCGAATTAAATCTTGAAATTTTGTAAAAATTAAATTACACTTTACGATTAACATTTCAGTTTGTAGAAAATAACTATAATCAAATTTGGAATTGAACAAATGTGATTTTGTAGTTTACAATATTGGCACCAAAACTTCTGACTACACTGTTTCAATATTATGGGGGGGGGGGGGAGTCTTGAAGAGAGGATATCAACATAAAATTTTTTTTTTAACTACAATAGCTTTTTCTGTTAGAAAAAAATCTGAAATGATTGAGCTGCATACTACTGCTATCACGTGCATTTCTTTTTCTCTTTTGATGTTGGTGTAATTTCATCTGCTCTTTGTAATTCATAATGTTTTATAGTACCATCTAATTTCCATTATTGAAACCCCGACCTTTTCAAATGCAAAACAGTTTGCTGAAATTTCTTAGTTTTATGTAGAAAGCTACTCAAAACAATCAGGTAAGCTTCTTCGTAATATTTTGGTACAAATTATTGATTGGTCAAATACTTTCTGCGAGTCAAAATCATTTTACTAATTCTTTGAAAGAAGAACGTGACCGGTAAAGTTCGATTTTGTGAAATTTATTTCAGAATAGCTTAAATCACTGTAAATGAAAAATAATTATTAATAACATTTTTATTAAAAATAACTTTAATAACATTTTTATTAGCAAAAGAAATTAGTTTTTTTTTTTTTTTTTTTTGCTAATTATTATTATTGAAACGCCCCCTATGGCTAAAAAACGAATTTTCTTGTTTCAAAAATCGAAGTTGCATGTTCAGGAGAATATGCGTGCATGCTTTCTTTGTTATTTAATCCATTCGCTGCCAACCACGAACATACTCGTGGTTGTCAGAGTGTTACCCACTGCCAGCACGAAAATACTCGTGATACTTTCAATATATTATAACATACAATTTGTCAAACTTTTTATGTTCACAAGCACAAATATACAAGCGTAAACACTTGTAAAAAAGCTACAAATAAATTGTTTTTGCAAAAATTCTGCTTTATTTAACCCATTCGGTACCAAGCCTAAATTGTATGAGGTTATTCCCATTGCCAACCACGAGTATACTCGTGTTTGATTTTTATACATGTAAAGGATTATTTATGACAGAATATGTGTATTTATTTTAAAATAATAAAATTTAGATAAACAATAACTCTCAAAACAGAAATGGCAATGGGAATAACCTCATACAATTTAGGCTTGGCAGCGAATGGGTTAGTTAGTAAATTTTAGACAGATGATTTCTAGGTCCTTTCAGTTTGATTTCGATTAACCAGGACATGAAAACCAAGATTAAGCTTAGTTTTATCAGTGTCCTGTTTTAAAGGAACACTAGGGCTATTTTGGGGTAATTTTGAACAACGGTCAGATGCCACGCCAAACTAGCTGGAGCATATATGGACCTGACGAATTTAATGTGCACCAGATCAGTTTACAAGACGGCTCTTCCGTGGAATGGGTGATGAACCCAAAACCCTTCGGTTCAGAGGCCGAGAACTTACCACCTGGCCACATGAAAACTATGATCGCAATAAAGAAACTTCTTATGTAGATTTGTCACCGAATTGTTTATTTAAAATGGTAACTGGACTTAACTTCCCTATACTAAAGTTAAACGCAACATTGTTTTAGAAGGCGAGTAAATCGTAGGAAGAACCAAGCCAGCGTAGATTCCTTTCTCTCTCTCTCTCTTTCTCACACGCACGCGCACATATTCACATAAATACTGAAACAAACGAAAAAAAAAAAAACTACCAAGAAATGAGCTGCATATTTTAGAATGCAGAAATTTTCCGAAAAACAATTAAAAATACAATCATCGGTCTAAAGTGATAAATTAATAGAATGCTACATAATCTTTTTGAAAAGATTCAAAAAATATATTTCAACACATCAGATTTTTATTTTTATTCACATGCTTTTATAAAGCATGAATGTATTCTATTTGGAATGGAGGGTTTTAAATTCTAAATTAATTATATTTTTGTTTCAGTTTTATTTTTAAATATTAATTCATTAGTAACATTAATTTGAATATTTTTAAATCAAAAATCTTTTTTTCATAACATTCTTCGTTAAGCTGTTGCCAGTAACTATTTGAAATTTCATCTTTTTAACTGATTACTTTTTAAATATATAAATTATCTTCTTTTTTTTTGTAAAAAATGCAAGAATAATAATAAAAAAGTATTCTCTTGTTTTTAAATCCTTTAATAGATTTTTTTTATTATTATTCCTTTCCTATTATTTTGCGATTAGAATAAGGGATATTGATTTTATAATTATAAAAGCCAAATAATTCTTTTCGTAGAATTTTCAAAAAACTCGAAATAAAGAATCAAAATCTTTCTACTTTTCCGAAGTACAGATTTAATATTTTGAGCAGCAACACATTTATGCATTTACTTTTCCCAAATTAACTTAATTTGTTTAATGTTTACTTTATCTAATTAATCTGTAGAATTATAGGATGAACATTGATTTAAGTAACAGTCGAGAATTCAAGAATGTAGGCTTAATTCCTAAGCCTAAAAAAGGAATCCTTTTTTCCCTTTCAAAGTCTCAAGGGATTAGAATTCACTTAAAAGCTTTTTTTTAGTAGTCAAATAAAAAGAACCGTTGCCGCATATTGATTAGTTTTTCTTACGACGATAAAGAAAGTGTGCAGAAAAACAGGAAAAATAGTCTAGGCACATAAAACGAAGTTTATGTACCGACAGTCTTAATATTTTTACTCTGTTTTCATAATGCAGATAGTTTACCGAAAGAAATGTTCGGCTGCGCCATTCTGGTTTATGGATGTAGGAGTTTCTTTTTGCTTTATGACTTGGAAACTAAAATCGCCTAAAGTACTTTCTATTGCCACAGCAGACGGATCGATTTTTCCGAAATGTCGGAAACCAAAACTTTACTCTATGGTCTCATGAAAGAAAAATCTGTAATACAAGAATCCAGAACCAAAGTAAGGGTTTATGAGGATAAATTAATTTAACTTTTTTCTACTCTTTCTCGTGTATAAAGTATAGAGAAAATATTGTAATCTTCAACATATTTGAAATTGATATTTTGACCAATCTTTATATGTCACCATGTTTCTTGGAGCTATATGGCCGAATTTGGTATATAGAATTAGTTAAGACCATTAGATATTGAAACCTTTCTAGATAAAACCTCTGTAGAATCTATCTGGATTTTTTTGATAAATTTATAATGATTACATGACAACTATAAAATATTGCGTCTAAAAGGATAAGACTTCTGAAATTTTCTTTCCTTATGAGAAATAATCGCTTATTTAATAAAATTTTGTATAATACAACACTGTCCTGAATACTGCGAGGCATCTTAAAGAATTATTCATATGCACTTGTTCTAATCTGAATTGTTTTGTGGCAAATTCTTCAGTCCCAAAAACAAGAAAAAAAATGTGAATACCTTTCTATTTCATTAAATGCAAACAATTGAGTGCTTTTCATTCTATAGATATCATAAGGTACACCTAAACCAAGTATATCTAAAATTACAGGCTTAATTGTTTAATGATTCATATTTTAAACTCTATGTATGAGGAAACTCGATGGATTTATGTCGTTATGCCAGGGGCAAAAATAGAATTCCAATTCATGACTAAGATTCTTCCTAAAAATTATAACTTTTCAAAAAAACTTTAAAATATTACGTTGGCGAAAATTCCATATTTTGAAATTTTGTTTACGTAAATCTTGTATTGATTTCTCACCAGAAACAATCCTTTATTTAATAACATTTTGTATTGTCCTGAACATTATTAGATATCTTGGAGGATAACTCACACATGCCAAGGACAAAAATAGAATTCCAATTCATGACAAAGATTCTTCCTTAAAATTCCTACTTTTTAAAAAACTTTAAAATAAAACGTAACGACGTAAAAATTAA
>JAOUZG010043272.1:1576845-1587703 GCA_026289955.1 Argiope argentata
TACTTTTTAAAAAACTTTAAAATAAAACGTAACGACGTAAAAATTAACGTCGACAAAAGTTATGTTTTTTGGAATTTTGTTTACGTAAATCTTGTGTTGTTTTCTCTCTAGAAACAATCCTTTATTTAATAACACTTTGTGTTGTCCTGAACATAGGTAGATATCTTGGAGGATAAGCCACACAAGCTAAGGACAAAAATAGAATTCTAATTCATGACTAAGATTCTTCCTAGAAATTCCTACTTTTTAAAACTTTGAAATATTACGTCGACACAAGTTAAGTTTTCTGAAATTTTGTTTACGTAAATCCGATTTTGTTTTTTCTCTAGAAACAATCCTTTGTGTAGTAACATTTTGATTTGTTTTGAACATTGGTAGATATTTTTGAGGATAACTCACACATATCAAGGACAAAAATAAAATTCTAATCATGACTAAGGTTCTTCCTAGAAATTAATACTTTTTTAAAAACTTTATTACGTCGACGAAAGTTAAGTTTCCTGAAATTTTGTTTACATGAATCCTCTGTAGTTTTCTCTCTATAAACAATCTTTTATTTAATAACATTTTTTATTGTCCTGAGCATTGGTGGATAGCTTGAAGCATAACTCACAGGAATTCGCTGTGATCCGCATTATTTTGTTGCAAACCCCTCGATCCAAGATACAAGAAAAAAAAATATGTCGATATCTCTCCAATTCAGCAAGTGTGAACAACACAATACGCTTCCCCTTTTAACGTTACCGTAAGGCTTTTATCGCATGCCCCAAACCCAATATATCTAGAAACACAACTTCCACCCTTACCTAACGATTCATATTTTAAACCCTACTACAAAAGAAACTCGAAGGATTTACGTCGCTTTGGCCAATGATAAAAATGGAGCTCCGATACATATAAAAAAGAAGGCATAGAAGGAATCTCCAATCTCGAAAAAAAGATGTGGCGGGGAAAATTTATGGACAGTGTCTTTGTCCAAATCGCCAACTGGCTTTAAAATCCTCAACACTTTTTGAAGATGGTTGTTTATGGTCCTTCTTTTCGCCCAGTTTTTACGGGATAAGCATTTTTATTGCTGGAGGGAAAGTGGGAATATATGGAAGTTTTTCGCCAAACTTTCCTTTTAAGGAGGGAAAAAAGTCCCGTTTAATGCCGTACCACTTCATAAAATCGTTACTTACCATAGCTTTTGAATACGGCATTGTCCCGCCGTGTTTCAATATTAAATTCTTCGGAGTTTTTATTGTTAAGAGTACTTTTGGAACTAGAGTATTCCGCATCATTATAGTAAGGAAAAAACCGAACTTAGTATATTTTATCCCATCAAGATAAAAGCTTGGTCTTGTAAATGTTAGCGGCTTAGCCCATTATTCTTTTTTTTCCTTCCCAAAGTAAATATTTTATTTAAGACTGGCTTATATTGTCTTATTATTATGCAATCATTTCTTTTATTTTTATTACAATGTGGCCTTTCAAGTTTTATTATTATTATGAGTTTGGTTAAATGTCTTTTCTTAAGTCTTAATGTAATTGTTGCATATATCTTGTAAAGATATTTTTAACTTTTAGGAAAGAGGTATAAAAACTTTGTTATTTTTCATTTTGACAGCAATTTTAATTCTTTGAGCTATGAATATATTTTTAAATTCCTTTGGTTGATATCATTGTTTCGGGTTTAGCATTATTTCTCGAAAGATGGAGAAAATATTTTCAAAATACCTAAATGTTTAACATATTTTTGTAGGTAATTTTCATTAATCTTTTTTGATTATAAAGAGTGCAATTTTTTATCGATTTTTTAAATTCAATTATTGGTGTACAACTATACCTGAAACTGTCAGCAGTTGCGGATTACTATTATATGTATTTATAAAATTATTGTTGTGTCTACGTATATCTGTGATATACAGACAGATCTATTGAACTTTAAAATATATAGAAAAACCTAAATTTGATGAAAATTTGATGAAAGTACTTGCCATGATTATTCTTTGTTCCACGAAGCCACTTTCCATTTAAATGTAGAAACATTTTTATTTAAATAAATTTTTTCAGTTATTTTCAATGAATTTTTCTCCTATTCACATATACTTTTTAATGATAGCAGAAATAACAATTTGCACCATTTAATAAGCTGACAATCGACACTCTGGTAAAATTTCTTTTGCTCCCTACACGTCATATATCGAATTTTGAGAAATTTTTAAGTATTAACCGATTTTTCCTACAGAATTTTAAAATTTTAAATAAATTTTCTAGAATCCGTCATTCCAATAAAGATATCTTTATCAAATTTTTTCTGACAGCTATACCAACACTTATCTCTAAATTAAGATAAGAAAATTCAAAATGCTGTCAATGTTTTGATCCTTTTGCCGTCCTTCTGTCAACGAAAATTTCTCCACATCGGTCTCCTGTTTCTCGCCACATTAGAACAAATAAAACTCAAACAATAAACATTTAAAAACGTTTTATACGTTTAAAAGTTTAAAATATAGAAGAACGTTTGGAGCGCATACGGATGTTTTTCAGAAGTTTCACTTGGACGCGCTAGTCACGTCACGAACGACGAACAGATTAATTAATTAACCAATTGGAATCAACCAATTTTTTAATGTCCGGAATGAGCTTTGTAACACACAAAACAATGTCATTTTCCAGTGTCCAAAGATTTCTTCATTTTGTTTTAAAATTTATCGTTATGGAGAATCCTTGTTCACAGTTGTAATGTGCAGAAAATGGCGTCAAAGTTTTTAATGCTGTTGTGGACAGTTCTGGGTATTCCTTTTTAATACGCATCTAAAATTTGTGGATAGAAGCTTTGTTAAAAGTTACTTCAGCTGGCCGATCACTTGAAATCTCTATCAGTTGATCATGATGAAGGGCACTTAGCTCAGCTTTTGTTACGGCTTGCTAAATGAACGGATTGACTATCCACACTACCGCACTCATATCTTTAACTGTAATGTAATCTGTTCAATCAAAGTTTCGAGATGAGATGATGAGGAGAGAGATGAAGTTTCAAGGGATGTGGCACCAATACCCGACACATGCTCTACGAACTCTTGAGTAAGTGTAAAATTTTTTGAAATCTCTGTCTAAACTTTAGACAGAGTTAAAAATTGGGGGGGGGGGGGGTCGCCAAAATACTTAGTCTAAAAAGGGGGTGGCAATGTCTAAAAGTTTGAGAACCCTTGGTCTAATAGCTATGTTACTCGGCTACGAACCAGAACGCTGCAAGTTTGGTCCATGGGCAATCCGCATTTGCCATAGATGAAAACTACTACCAAGAAATTTATCTTTATTCACTAATTTATTTTGTTGCCAAATCAAGTGTCCAAGGGAATCATGAAGTTTATACGTTTAATTAGTAATTAGCAGTTAGAAATATTTAAAATAATTCCAAAAGATGTGTTTTAGTACCCCGTTTATAAATTCTAGTATGAGCTATAAAATTTTAGGAGCAAATTAAAAAAATGCCTTCAAGTACAGCATAAAAATTCGAAAAAAAAGGACTTAAATCATTCGTTTCCACCCCACTCCAAATATATCATTCGAAATATACTTAACGAAGATTACCTACATTCATTCTTGAACAGTTTCAGAATGTGAATCATACCAACGCCCACCCATATTCTATTATGGTTGAAGGTGTGAAATGCGTGGGCCTCCCCCTATTGTTGTCCGAACGTGCTACAAAATTTCATGGACCCCCCTCCCCGGTGGGTGTCCTGGGGCGGGGGTTGCAAAGATTAATGGGCATCAATTCTCCGGCGAGTATCAATCACTCCTCTTTGTGCTTTTGTAAGCAACAGGATTTTTATTCGTCGATGGCGGATTTTATTGCTTAATTTGCATCGTGTTGCAGCTATGCATAATTTCTCGATTTGTTACGCTGGCGGCTTTAAAGTCGTTTCCTTTGTGCAGAAGTCCGGGGAAAAAATGTGCTTAGTTGATGTGCATTCTTTGTCGGAGAGTTTGTCTTTTATGGTCTCGTTAATGTCCCAAGTTGCCCCCTTTTTGGTCCTAAACTAGTTCTGTAAGTTTTCTTATTTTAATTTCTTCTTATTATTTTTAATGGGATAAACTTAAAAGTATTGTGCTTTCGTAATATTTTTTATTTAGGGAACAAAGAATTTTTTAAAGAAACTATTTAAGAAATAAATTTGCGGAAATGTTGACAAAAATTTTATTTCACGGAAAATGTTAACATTTAGATTATTTTGGAATAAAAATTCCGATTAAAAGGTTTGAAACTTCTCATCATGGTCCAAATAAATAAGATTGGAATAGTTTAAGTGGAAAATGTTTATTTTTGATTTCATATATCATTTGACTATTGTGGATGATTTCGTCAAAATGTGAATTGTATCACTATTAAAAATCCTTTTTACAATAGATCACTAAAATTTTGTTAAAATCTAGCATTGTCGTTTGATTGTTTTAAAAATATTCTGAAATGCATTTACAACAATGTTCAAGAAAATGTTATTTGTCGGAAAATGTTAAAATTTGGATTAATTTAGAATAAAAAATTCCAATTAATAGGTTTGAAACTTCTCATCATAATCCAAATAAATAAGATTGGAATAGTTTAAGTTGAAAATGCTCATTTTGGATTTTATATATCATTTGATTAATGTGGATGATTTCGTAAAAATGTGAATTGTATCATTATTACAAATCCTTTTTACAATAGATCACTAAAATTTCATTGAAATCTAGCTTTGTCGTTTGATCGTTCATTGATTTATAACAAATTTATTCTGTCTTATATTTAAGCTAAAGACACACATGCCTCAACAAATTATTTTTGCATATACATAAAATACATTTTTAAGTAATATTTGTTTGTGCGCAGGGCGAGATAGTAATTGGGATATTATGATGTAATGATCGTTATTAGGACATAGATAGCGAAATATTCGAATCAAATTTCATGAATTGATTCATTGGAACACAGTGATATATTCAAATCAAACTTGATATGTTGACTCATTGATACATATGTAGTAAATAAATTCTATCAACTAATGTTTTGCATGTGTTTTAATAAAATTGTGGATAACAGGGCTCTAATGTAATTATTTTTATCATTAATGTTTGTTATGAAATAAAGTTTCATCGGAAAAAGTGTTTAAACCAATCATTTTATTGTTAAACTGCCTAGTAAACACTTCTTGAAACAACAAGAGTGATTAGAAAATATAAATCGCTATTTTTCTAGAAATCAGTAAAAGTTTCAAAATTTTGAGACCTTTAAGAAATAAAATGCATCTCTTTGTTATTAAATAGATACTAGCATATAAAACTGATTACATTTTTTTTTATTTTCGAATTGAATAATATATAAATTGCCTACATAATTATAATTGATGGTTTTTATTTTAAAATTTTTCCATTAATTATTTAGTATCACTAAATAATTGTGTGAATATAAATCCAGTAATTGAAATAATGGGAAAATGCTGCAGTAAATATGCTTAAAAATATTCTGAAATACATTATCAACAATGTTGACGGAAATGTTATTTGAAGGAAAATGTTAAAATTTAGATTGATTGAGAATAAAAATTCCGATTAAAAGGTCCTATTCAAATTCTCATCATGATCCTATACTGACTATGAACTAAGTGCATAGGTTACTTAGTTACCCTTAATTAAATTGTATATCCTGTAAATTGTGCTAAATTATTTTTTATATCAAACATGTCGCATTATGCATGTACGTGATTCAATTTGTGTGGTACATGATTTCATCAGAATTGCGATCTATTTATATTCTGTGACCTTCTCTTAATTTTACTAAAATTAAAATGCATTCATTTCGGAAATCCAATCATTCCCATTCTTATAAATCCCCTGCGTCTTATTCTCTTGTCAATATGGCTATTATAAAACGAATCCTTCTGTAAACCAGCCACACTCATTATTTTGCGTCAGTGCTGAAATTGTAAAGTCAATTTTATTTTATATATATTGTTGCTGACCACAATTAAATCTGTGCATTGATCGTATACTTCAATTCCTTCTTTTTTAAAAAATTATTAATCAGTTTTAACAGAAAATTTGAAGCTATTTTTTATTGTTTTTATTTGTAATAATGTATCCGAAATAGAGTTATTAAAATTTGCAACAGAGCTAAAATTGATGCAATGCTTTCCTTGTGTCGCTAGCTTCACAAGCCAGTCAACAGCCTCCATATATGGGTGATAACTTTTGTCTTGTGATTTTGTTACGTTGCTACGAAACCTATCGTCGCGGGCTCGGTCCTTGGCAATACAGACGCCACATTGACGACTTTGGCAATTCGGCAACGCAACTTCGGACCACTGTCAGCAACATTTGCTCACACCAAAAAAAATAATCATCGGACTCATGTGGCGCCAACATTACCAATTAACAGCAACTGTCACGCGCTAGCCGTAATTTGTCTATCCGCCGACTAACTGGTGGAGTAGTATTGTGGCGCCAGTTTCATAAGCCAATTAACTGTCTCCGGACATGGGCGATCACTTTTGTCTAGTGCTTTTGTTACGCGGCTACGAAACCGATCGTCGCGGGTTCGGTTCTTGGCAATACAGTCACCACATTGGCAACCTTGGCGATGCAATTTCGTGCAGCTGTCGTAGCGACACCTACCAACACCAAAAAAAATCGTTGAATTCGTTTGACGCCAACATAACCAATTAACAGCAACTCTCACACGCTCGCTGTAATTCGTCTATCTGCCGACTCACTGGTGGAGTAGTTTTGTGACGCTAATTTCATAAGCCAATTAACAGCCTCCAGACATGGGTGATCACTTTTGTCTAGTGGTTTTGTTACGCGGCTATGAACTCTAGCTTCACGGTCTCGGTTTTTAGTAATACTGTCACCATATTGGCGATGCAACCTCGTGCAGCTGTCCTGGCGACGTATACCCAACACCAAAAAAAATCGTTGAATTCGTTTGACGCCAACATAACCAATTAACAGCAACTCTCACTCGCTCGCTGTAATTCGTCTATCCGCCGACTCGCTGGAGGGGTAGTTTTGTGACGCTAGTTTCATAAATCAATTATGAAACAAGCGACCCAGTCTCCGAACATGGGGGATTAACCCAGGGTAATTCAACCCAGTCTCCAGACATGGGTGATTACTTTTGTCTTGTGGTTTTGTTATGTGGCTACGAACCCTAGCGTCGCGGGTTCTATCCTTAGCAAATCAATCTCCACATTCCGCTTTTACTTATTCATTTTTTTTGTTCCAGATCTGACATTCCTGATGAAGCTTACTATGTGAGAAGGATGTGCTACATGATCGTGACGTCTCGCACGCTCCTCTGGACGCTGCTCACGATGGCCACCACCTTAGCCATGGTGGCCGCGGTCATCACCCCCACTTGGCTCATCGGACCTTCCCGGAGGCTGAGAGGCCGCAACAAGGCCAGTGCTGAGGATGAGATTTTTACGCCTTCTCTTGGTGAGTTGCAAACAATATTTAATATCATGTATAATACAATATATATCGACTCAATATAATGCGACGCGTTATTTAATTGGTTTTCTTAAGTTTAATATTTTGTTAAAATAGAATTTTATATAATAGAATTCTTTAAAATGCTGAAGTTTGTGTAAGAACAAAGCAGAATGAAATAATTTGTTTTAAGTACGTAGGAATTTGTCCTTCATGTTTGCTATAATTACATCTGCATGTATGGCAGATTTCATGTAAATAGGAGTAAATCTCTAGAATTCAAATACATACATTCTAACAAATGATGATCATACGTTTTAATAATCTGGCTATGCTCTTAACAAGCGTTATTCTGATTTTTTAATAGCGATTTTCGGTGTTATAGACAGATGCTCTTTTCCGATAGAAGTTTTCCATTTGTTCCAAAATTATTCTTAGAAATCAGGCAGCCTTTTTTATAAGAGCCAAGTCAAACTCTAGCTCATATCTTCCTAAGATGCTTAAGAGTTATTTATTAAATAGAAAAGCATACATATCCGCTTTATTATAAATCTAACCACTTGGATGATCTCGCATACTCTATAAAATTATCTCTGCATACATTCTCGCGTACTCTCTATCAGATTATCTTTATAAATATTCTCGCTTACTCGTTATAAAACTATCTCAGTATACATTCTCGCATATTCTCTATAAAATTATCTATAGTACATATATTCTCGCTTAGTCGCTAGAAAATTGTCTCTATATACATT
Source organism: Argiope argentata (assembly GCA_026289955.1). Taxonomy (NCBI): domain Eukaryota; kingdom Metazoa; phylum Arthropoda; class Arachnida; order Araneae; family Araneidae; genus Argiope; species Argiope argentata. The sequence goes on from JAOUZG010043272.1 coordinate 1,585,059, forward strand.
CTCGCATACTCTCTATAAAATTATCTCTCTCTATATTCTTTCTTACTCGCTATAAAATTATCTCAGTATACATTCTCGCTTACTCGCTATAAAATAATCTCTCTATATATATTCTCGCATATTATTTGTAAAATTATCTCTATATACATTCTCGCATACTCTCTATAAAATTATATCTATATTTTTTTGCATTTTGTGTAGATTAGATGCAAAAATTTCTGAATTGTTGCGTAAATATATTTTTAAATAGTTTCATTCTATAAAATTAATTGTAATGGAATCGCTTGTCAGCGAGAAAAGACCGTTCTAAGGGGATTTACAACAGAAGATCGCCATATTTGACTAATTTGGCGATATAGATGCAATGAGACATGAGGTCGCTAACGTTTTTTTAATTTATTTACTGCACGCTAAAATGTGTCGTAAAAGCTTAGAAGAGATAAGATTTAAGAAAGATTTGTTCTTAAAGAACATTAAAGAAATTTTTGGACTTGCTGGAACTTGCGAGCGCTTTCGACGGTTGCCCCGCCCACTTCAGCGGGACCCTATTTAAGACTCGCCTTAAAGGCGGTCAGTTCAATTAACCTGGTGGGTACAGTGTAATTTTTCCTCTCCACCACCCCTCTCGAGGGACCCAGAACTTCTGCTCTTCACCAGCGACTTCAGTCGCTCCCTCTGTTCTCTGAGGTGAAGCTTCACCATGTTTTCTGCAAGTCCCTGGCAATCAACAAGAGCCATGTCTAATTTCCATCAATTAACCACCACGACAGGAGATAGCTTCTGATTGAAGCGGGCTCTCCTTTAACTGCGCCAGTCTTCGGTCAGTTCAATTGAGTTCAGAGAACCAGCTACGTAATTAGATCAGCTTGAGAGACCGTCTTTTCTTTTGCTGCCGTGCGAATCTATGGCTTCGCTGATATTCGAAATTAGTTGATTAAGTAGAGTTAATTCGCTGTAGATTTTGTAGCTTTTGTTGCGAATATTTAATACGCGTTTTCAGACAATAATGTCCGCATCTTCGCATCGTTCTTGAGGGAGAATTACTATTATTCGTAACAATATACATTCTCGCGTACTCTCTATAAAATTGTCTTTATACATTCTCGCTTACTCTCTCTATATACATTATCAAATAAACTTGTCATGCTCTTGTATGGCATTGGTGTACAATGGTTATGAAATATTGAATTTAGGACTAACTGTAGCATCTTTACTGACTAAATCGTAAAAAACGGACAAAGATAGTCTGACTTATAATTAGAAGCACCATTTATTATATCTGAAGCAATGCAATTAAAAAAAATACCATGAATTTATTTTAAGTCCCGTTTTTCACTCTAAAAGTCGAGACTCAACATACCTTGACGAAGTGTTACTCTTCATGTCCGTAAAATTTCAACTTGCTAGGGTGAAAATTGCAAAAAGTCATTTTAAAGGTCCCTGGTCGCCTTAAAAAAGGGTACTCAGTAAAAAAAGGATGAAAAGAGTCTGACTTATAATCAGAACCACCATTTATTGTATGTAAAGCCATACAATTAAAACAAAATTCCATGAATTCAGCTCACCTCCCGTTATTGACCCTGAAAGTCGAAACTCAACATACCTTGATGAAGTGTTACTCTTCATGTCCGTAAAATTTCAAATTGCCAAGGGGAAAATTGCAAAAAGTCATTTTATAGGCCCCTGGCCGCCTTAAAAAGGGATGAACTGACTTATAATCAAAACCACCATTTATTGTATGTAAAGCCATACAATTAAAACAAAATTCCATGAATTCAGTTCACCTTCCGTTATTGACCCTGAAAGTCGAGACGCAACATACCTCGACGAAATGTTACTCTTCATGTCCGTAAAATTTCAAATTGCTAAGGGGAAAATTGCAAAAAGTCATTTTAAAGGTCCCTGGTCACCTTAAAAAGGGGTACTCAGTAAAAAAAGGGATGAAGAGAGTCTGATTTATAATCATAGCCAGCATTTATTTTATCTGAAGCTATACAAATAAAAAATATATACTATGAATTTATTTTACGTCCCGTTTTTGACCCTGAAAGTCGAGACTTAACATACCTTGACGAAATTCGTCTGGCACATGCATGACAATAAAACAGTTATAACGAGTAAATACTAACAGATGTATAACGTTGCGTCTAAGCAATAGAAACGGTGGCAATGTACCATTTGCCCTTTCTTAGAGCGAGTTGCACATTTAACGATGCGTCTTAATGGGTCTTTTATAGCGCACTTTTGTTGCGCAATTCATTTGCCCGTCCAGCTGGAGTTGAATGCGAGATGAATGGCTCCTCGCGGTGCCGTTTACCGAAATGAGTTCCGGATGGAGCGAGGCAACTTCTGGGAGTGATTATTAACATAATGGGATCTGGAAAATGGTGCCGGCTTGGACGGGCACGCTCGGTGTGAGAGGCTGATGACTGAAGAGTATGGACTCGGAATAGCAAAACTGCATCATCTCTTATTATATTGTTTCGTGGACTTTATACTAGGATAATGCTTAGATAATCTTCAATTAATTAATTTCTTGATAGCAATAAGTATAGTAATTAAAATGACATTCTCGAGAAAAGTTGATATTAAAAGAGTGCTTGTATTTTAACAAATTAAGTGTCATTTGCAATATAGAAATGAAA
>JAOUZG010043272.1:1592295-1618742 GCA_026289955.1 Argiope argentata
TTTGACTTTGATACCAACATTCCAAAAGTACTTTGCATGCGAAAATAATTCACATTGCATACATTTTCAGCAAAACAAAAAGCAAGGTCAAAGTCTGTCGCATTCTAAATCGGAATCGTGCCAAACAACTTGTATTTTCTTTTGTATTTTTTCCCTCTGGACGGTTGCCAACGCTCATTTAATAATTACAGCCGAAATAATGTGAAAACTAAGTTTTTGAAAGCGGAGGGCAACAAAGAAGCATGAAACAAGCGTGATTAATTGCTTCCAATGATAAACTGTTGGACGGTGGTGCAAGTGATTAGCGTTTTTTATAAATTAATGCGTGATGAATAGGTCGGAAAAAAAACGCCTTTTATGATATGTTTGTAAATTTAGAAGGTACAATTATCGGGCAAAATACGTAATAAATCTTGGTTTTAGGAAATTGAAATATATTATACGTGGATGATTATTTAGGAAAAGGAATAAAAAGCGATTATTACTTAAACTAACAACGTATCATGCTGTCTGTCTTCTTTTTTACGTTTATGTTATGAAAGAAAATGGTAATGTTTCTAAATTTGGATTTATTACTCGACTGAAGATTAATTGTATTTGGCAAATTGCCCAATTTTATGACAATTAACAGTAAATTTCTCAGTGATGTAGACTAATTCGTATTTAAAATACTAATAATAGTATCTTAAATGACATAAAATAAATCGCACGCTTTCGTTCATTTTGCTTATTGTAGCAACCGTATATAAATATCTTCTATATTGCGATTTTTTTTTAAATTTTAAGTTAGGGCCCTCGCAACTAGAAAGTACAATTTAAAAATTAATTGGAAAGATATATTGTAATGATATTTTAAACTCTTAATTGTTTATTAATAAACTAAAATTAGTACTTTTCTAAATTGTATTCCGCTTTTATTCATCGTTAATAAATAATTTATTGTTATGTATATCATAGAAACTTTTAATGAAATGAAACTAAATTCATTACCAAATGGCAATACGAATATGAAAAGAATATTCATATCGCCATTTCGACATTATTGAATTATTTTACTCAATTAACTGATAATTAAGTTCAAAAAAGACTAAATTCTTGTATAATTATCAAGAGCACGTATTATGAGAGTACGTTCCATGTGAAACTTCCTTTTCATATAAATGTGCGGTAATAAATACATCGGAGTTTTAGAATTTCATGTTGTTTAGTCAGTTAATAAAGCGTTCATTTTTAACCTTCTAAAGTCTGAATATTTGTTTTAACTTCAAAAAAATGTGGGAACGAAAAATCAGAAATTATAAACCGACAAAGGCAAATGAGAACACATTTTTGTGTTTAAAATTTTTTTATTGCGTTATGATCATTATGTGACTTTCAAGTCACACCGGCGTATAAAATTTGAACTTTTGTGTATAATAGCTCATATGTGAAAGTCCATAAAACAATTTTCATTTGATGTAAAGCATAAATGTACGTGCATCCATAAACATAGTTTGATAATCATTGACAAAAACACAAATAATTTCAATTGGATTCGTGTCGTTTTACTGCCAACAGTTTGCATAGCCATTATTTTGCTATTTCGGGTTGATGTGCCTAGCAATGGTCATGAATACTAGTATTGGTTGTGTTTGCAACGTCATAGAGTTAGGATTTATATGCCATCTCAAGAAAAAAGGTATAATTATTTTGTAAAATGTCGATAAATTAAAATGTGACCAGAAAGTTACACGGGCCCATAGAGGGTTAAAGTTGTAAAGTATCTAATCTTTTAATTTTTTAATATTATCCAAATTTGTAAGCTTAATAAGATACTATAATAATTATGAAATTGTACATAATGCGAATAGGACTTTTTAAAATCTCGTAATATATCTCGTAAGATCTATATTTTAATGCCAAGATGCAATTTTCATGATATATTTTGAATAAAGATTATTGTTTTTATTATGAAGTCGCATATTACATATGCATTTCTTTGCCAAATCAGTTAGTGGACCCTATAGTAGCGTATTAAAACGCTTGTCTTTGTATTTTTCAAAATTAAGTATATTTAGACATTTTTTTAATGTTTAAATAAAAACTAGAGAAATATTTAATTATAATAGGATCATAAGCTCTTTCCATTCTCATAATATAAAAAACAAAAAAATTAACGGTACATTTTCATTCTCAACAGTTGAGAGGAAATGTCTGGAAAAATTAATCTTGTTAAAAATATTTAGTAAAAAATGTTTTTATAATTACCTGAAGAATTCTAAAAGAAAATAATAAGCGTAGCAATGGATATCAAATAAATACCCTGCAGACTGAAAATGAACGCTAGTTTTGCGATGATTCCATAAACAATCCGATAATTACGTATTTGGATTGTTATTTCCGAGCAAACGATTCATATCACGCTAATTCCATCTTTAAAAAAATAATTATCACATCAAAATGATTATTATCGTCTGCTTGCTGAAATGTATCATCTTTCGAACAAATAATTATTTTCTTTTGAAATTATGCTTCTAAAGGATTAGAATTTTTTGTCATGTGTTTTGAGAAAACGTTATTTACTTAGCTGAAATTGATTCATTAATTATTTTTATTCCATCAAGCGGACTCAGCAGTTGGAAGTTTATAATGAAAGAAACGACGCGAAGTCTAGACATAATTGGATTTATCTTTTTCGATCGTTTTTCATCCATTAAAACTTTATTTTATACATGAATGGACTTGGAATTAAAAATCTCGCCTTGTTTGAAATTAGTTTTCTGTAAGATGATTGTACGCTCTTTTTTAATCATTCAAACATAATTTATTTCCAGACTGACCTTTTAAAAAAAGGCGGAACTGTTTTAAAAATCATATCACTTTGAAGTGACCAAATTTTTAATGCTATTTAACACTGGTATGATGATATTCTAAATTTTTAGATTTTAAATATCTATTGCATGTTAAAAATAATTTAAGCTTAGAAGAATATATTTTTACAGAATATATTATTTAACACTTTGGTTACCATGTGACTCACTTGTGATTCATAACTTTCTAATCGAATAAAGATTTTATTACTTTATTATATTTAGCGTTTTGATTATACATTTATTTGAAAAGAATTTTTGTATTTGGAGAACATTTAATTTTTTAATCATGTGAAGGCAGTGGTTTTTACATAAGAATTCATTTACATTTTTGTTATTCAGAATATATACTCTACATGAAACTGAGATAACTTAAGCTAATTAGAATTACAAATAAATAAAGTGAAACATAAATTCAAAGAAATATGGAAAGTTCTGATATGTCAAATATACTTAAATGGTTAAAAGAAAAAAAAAGTGAGGGGTAAACTGGTTAGACATATGATTTGAATCATAAGCGTGAATCATGGCAACGATTGTGTTTACACTGACCATCATACAATTTAATATAAAGATGTGTACCGATTGAACCTGTGACTCTAAAGCCAGTAGCCGAGTAACATAACCACTACACCAAAAGTCGACTTCGGTATCGTAGATGTTATCTGGCTTATAAGGCTAGCCCCACAGATGACTATTGTTTTCAGACGTGTGTAAAACTGTACTAGTATAACATTCCTATAATTACAGTGATAATCATTTTGTCTTTCCACTCCGCCAGGTCTGTACAACGGTTGCATCAAAGTGCACGAGATCGAGCAGCTGTTCACGGAGAACTGCGCCCCGTTCGTGACGAGCTTCAGCATGTCCTCCGAGGACTTCCCCAACTTCTGGAAGGCCGCCCTGGTGCTCTTTGTCTGCGGCCTCGGCCTGCTCTCCTTCACGCTCCTCACCTCGCTCTCCTGCTGCTGCATTCGAAGCGTCTTCAGGAAATCCGTTTTCACGGTCTCCGGTACCATTCAGGCCATAGCAGGTGGGTGGTCCTTGTGAATCGTCTTCTGGATTCCCAATCGCTTATGAAACTCTGTGATAAACCAGTAATATAAAAAACAATCTTAAAATCAATTCCTACTTAACCACTTAACCGGTTTGCACGTACGCCGTACGTGCATCGATTGATCGAATTTTGATAGTTGTAAATAAAAAATAAATAATTCATAACAATTATATTTCAATAGTAAAGCGACTTTAATAGTAATAAGTAGATGAGTCAAGAATTCGATGGATTTCCATTTGAATCAAAATAAGCAAATATTCCCAAAAACGAAGGTGTCATTTTATTAGATTGTAAGGAAAATAAACCAGTTAAGGGGTTAAGTTAACACAGAAAAAATTTATTTTAGTTAATTGTATTTATTTAATAAAAATTAATATAAATATGACAGAATGACGATATTAAGCGGAAAATGGAAACCGAATTTCTTAGCAAGTTCCATTCTCCTTTCTATATAAGCTGTTCGAACTGGTAGTCTAAGGGATGCGAATCCAACGACATACCAACCATTCGAGCCGGACTATACCGGCCTGTCAATTACTATAAATAATTGATCAAAAAAGTATACTAGCGTTGAATTTTCAAAGCCAATTGGGACTACTCAAAATGCGTGATTTTTCTACACCAGTTAGGGAACGCAATACAGATTAAAATTTTTAAACATTTATTCTGTATTAATTTAATTTGAAAGTACTTCAAAATGAATCAACAATGTTTAATTTTAAATGCAACTAACAGAAATAGTCGGCCGAAATCATGTTAAGCCTAACCTCATTAGTGTGCGGAAAAAAACAAACTGAATTCGTTACTTATTTGGTGGCGGTGAAGATTTTTGGAGAGAAAGTTAGTTTTTAAGTAATTTATTAAAAAATTAAGGAATTAATATTTGAAACATTGTATTAACATTAAGTGTCATCCACTAAAAGTTAAAAAAAAATTTATTTGAACTTGATTGGATGAATAAAAATTATTTTATTAATGATTGAAAATTTGAACACGATATATATATATATATATATATATATATATATATATATATATAAGGAGAGTGTCAAGCTAATAGTAGGAATTGAAAAAAATTATCAAGAAGGATTATAGAAAACAAAAGGTATCAATTTAGTGGTCAAAATTTAATCCAAAGCCTTCTCCTATTGCAGTAAACTTCAGCTAATGTTTGCTCCAATCATCAAAGCATGCCTTAAATTCCTTTTTTGAGAAACTTCTTTCGAATTAATTGCGATTTTTCTTATATACAATTAAGTTATTCAAAGTAAGACCATGGAAATAAGTCAAAGTCGCAAGATTCTTCATCATATAGATGTAGAGTATGTGTAACTGTATTTACAGATTGTAAAAGTTCCCGATTAATAACTGCACTGTGAGAAGGTGCGTTATCGTGATAAAGCTTAGAATTTTCTCACCACATTTCAAATTTTTATCAACAATTTGCTTGTTTAAAACTATGCAACACTTTATAATAATAACATTTATTGATTGTTCTGGTCAGTTACTAAAAATATCAGAATCGAAGAAAAAAAATTCTTACTTTAAACTTGGAACAATTTTGACATGGTTTTTTCGGACTTGCTTTAGTTTTAACCGCCATTTATTTGATTGCTAATTGGTTTTTGTCTAAAACACATGTATCTAAGTTTAATTATAATGAGTTTTGGCAGGTAATAATACGTTAACCCATTCGCTGCCAAGCCTAAATTGTATGAGGTTATTCCCATTGCCATTGTTTATCTAAGTTTTATTATTTCAAAATAAATTCACATATTTTGCCATAAATAATCATTTACACGTATAAAAATCAAACACGAGTGTGCTCGTGATTGGCAATGGGAATGCAACAGGACTCGATATCATTTTTCTTATTTGCGCACGTTTAAGCAGAAAAAAAATCACGAATCACACAAATAGATGAAAGTATAAAAATAATAATAAAAGGGGATCAATTTTCTGTTGATTTGTAGAGGCTGGTTATTCACTACTGAACATTACTTAGATTCTTTTCTATTCTATTTAAATAATTAAAATACCATATCATACTTAAATGAAGTAGATTTTTTGTAAAAACCGTTTATTTGTAGCTTTTTTTCAAGTGTTTACACTTGTATATTTATGTTTGTGGCCATAAAAGGTTTGCAAGTTTGACAAGTTGTACGTTATAATATATTGAAAGTTTCACGAGAATATTTATGCTGTCAATGGGTAACACCCTACCAACCACGAGTATATTCGTGGTTGGCAGCGAATGGGTTAATAATAATAACCGGTAATAAAACGTTTTAGAAAGGAATGTGTTGCGCCGTTTGATAGCAGAATTGTTTTGAAAAGAATTCTGGAATTGAGGCATCGTAATCCTAAATTATCTTTAAAAATTATATCGATGGGATAAATTGGTTTAGGATCCTGTTCAGAAATTACTCTTACTAATCATATGACTATCAAAAGCACCCATTCTCTAACATTATCGTTATCTTGAACATTCATTAACTGGAGTGAATGATCTATTAATCGCAGATCATCTACCAGGTATTTTTCTATCGTCCTTAAACTTTTTATGACTCTTTGAAATTGCCGAAGTGTTTAGTATACCAAACCTTGCGTTAACATATCCTGCGCTGTTCTCTGTTGCAGGTATCCTGTTTCTTCTGGGTTTGGTGCTCTATCCTGCCGGATGGGGCAGCCGAAGGATCCAAATGGTGTGCAGCAGTAGAGTAGGACCGTACTACGTCGGGGATTGCTCTATAGGTGAGCAACACTATTTTATTAACATGTCAGAACATGATGTTGTTTGTGGGATGAGGTTTTTGGCGGCGAAAAATAAACAGTTTACTATCTGCACGAGCATCTAAAAGAAATCAGATTTAATAACGCGTTTCCATTGCGTTTACAAGTGCTCTGATAAAAAAAAATAAGTTAATGATTATAGCAAATAAAACCTAGAAACATGTCATTTTAAACACGCGATTATATGAAATGAAACAAACAGGAAATTTTATATATTTTTAAACAATCAATGTGAGACAAAGTTCTTTTCGGATCGTTTACAGTACTAAAGTGACTCATTCGATGAAACGATTAAAATGAATACAGATATAATTTAACTCACACGGCCACGTGGTGCTTGGCCTTTCAAGAAATGATGTTCTGACATGATACCTTGAAATATGCAAGGCCGATTTCATTTTAATCTTTTTAAGTATATGTTCTAAATTTCTGATATTAAGTTTTCTCACCTGCATCTAATAAAGATATCTCACATTCTTACTACATAAAATTGCGAATCTTGCAAAGACTGAATAGCTGTGAGCAAATAAATAATTTGTTTTGATACCTAAAGGATAATTGTAGTATTGTAGTCACAAGATCCAATTTCATTTATTGAAGTCGTTGCATTTCCAAGCATGCAAAAGTTGAGAGTATCGGACAGTCTTTAATTCGATATATTTGATATGGAGCCTATATTTTAGATATTTTACCTATCTATCTGCGTTTTATTAGCATCGTGTTTTCTTGTATTCCAGCATATTTTTATGAAATGTGGCCATAAATGCAATAAAGTAATAGTAATATGTATATATTATGCTATATTTACAGAAGATGCTTGATGCTGTGAACCGTAACCGGTACAAATCTCAAATTGCTCTGTTGTATAGAAATCGGAATAATTCTGAGCATTACCGTTAGAAAAGTGATATTTTAGCTGTAAATTCCATTTGCTTGCCAAATGGAATTTCATAAGCAATATTTTTTATAACCGCCACTTAAACAATAGAAAGAAATGTGAGATAAATCTAGTGTTTACGTACGTTTATATTCGGAGATTGTGGTGACTATTTACCATGTAAATCACCCAGCTGCCTGACCAGTTTTCTTTGCTGCGCTAAATTATAAATTCATTCCTGTAAAGCCAACTTGCAGAGTAAAGACCGGATAACAAAATCGGAAAAATTTGTATATAATTAGAAGTAGTAAAAATAATCTCATACGTATTGCAGAATGCTCTGGAAATAAAAAAAAAGAAATATTATTTGAAGTGCATTAAAAGTAAAAATTTTGGTTCATTTCTGCTCTATCCATTATGTTAATAACATTCAAATCACAATTAACCCCGAAAATCGCATCCTTAGAGGCAATCCATGTTTTGACATCCGTGACTAAATGGTTAAAAGTCGTCACAAACTTTTTGTTCGACAAACTGGCAGTTTTTTAGCGACCGAATTGATGTGGTAGTTGGTCAGCGCTTCTGTGGGAGAATATGGCAAACGTAGAAGCAATGCCCAGCCATTTTTGGCGACGCATTTGACAATTCGACGCTAAAGATGTGGAGGCGCATTATCGTAGTGGCAAATGATACGGTTCTTTCCGTGTGGTCTTTTCGTCTCGATAGCAGCTTGAAGGCTGTCGTGTTGAGTCAGATGGACATCGTTGTTGATGTAGAATTGCCGCTGGCTGGTTTTGTTTTGAATCCACCACTGCTGATACTCATCGTAGCCGTTCCACCAATACAAATACCATTAAAGATGATTTCCCAATGGATGGCCTTCTTACGATGCACGTCCTTCGTTATTCCATTTGGTGAAACTTTTGACTGAAACGCTGAGGTTTCTGAAGAGAGTTGATGACTCATCCCCCGTTGGCAAGATCCTTCAGGAATGGATCCCACACGTTTTGGTGGAGCACTTCTGGGAAAATTTGGGCATGTTCGGCTTTATTTTTGTCACTGAGTTCGTGGGAGATCCATCCAGTCAATTTCTATACATTCCCAAACTTTTTGAGACGACGAACTATGGTTCAAGGGTCCACATTGAAATTGTCGACCAATATTCGAGTGGTCGAGCTTCGTCCCCTTCCACGGCTGTCAGAAGTGCCTGATCGTCGAAATTCTATGGTCGACATCTTTCTGGCTTTTCTTCTAAGTTAGTGTAGCTAGATTTGGAACGGACAAAACATTTCTTGCATCGACTATCTTTCATTGTGCCCTCGCCGAAAAGTATGTTGGGATCGTGAAATGATAGCGCTGTTTTTTTATCCTTTTTCAAAGGGGTACAGCATAGTATGATTATTGACGCGCATTTTCATTCCCCAAGAGTAGAAGGATATTTTAATTTATAAATTTATAAAATGTTGCTAATTTTTATCAAAATATAGCACTTTAAAAAAACGGTAATTATGCACCAACTTAATACCGGTTGTTTCAAAAATGACCGGTATATTTGAAAAATCAAAAACTAAACGGGTAGCGATAGAAATACACCGTTTGTTGCAATATGCTTGAGACACCGGTAAATTTTCAGGTAGTAAAATTTGCTATAATTTTAAGCAACAGATACCGCTGAAGTCTAGAAAAAATCTACACTACCATATTTACCTTGCGCAGCAATAACATGGCATAATCTTAGGTGGGATGGCTTCACAGGCAGAACAAATGTATTGCTCCCGTTATTCAATTGTTTCTAGATTGGTGGCGGTTCACCTGGTCTTCCAAGTATCCTCACAAAAAGGAGTCACAGGGGCTCAGGTCTGGCGAATAGGGAGACCAATCCACACCTCTTCCTGAATGTGTGGGATTGTCCAAAGCAAACACACGATCATTGAAATGTTCTTTCAGGAAATTAAAGAAGTCGGAGGTGCGATGTAGCCGGACACCATCTTGCATAAACCACGAGATGTTTGCAGTGTCCTCTAAGGCATTTTGTATCGCCACAAATTCGCGAAGAATGTCCAGATAGCGTGGTGCAGTAACTATTGTGGATCTTAAAAATGGGCACATGAGCCCTTTGGAAGGAATGGCGACCCAAACCATTACTTTTTTCGGATGCAGGGATGATGGGACTGCAACATGGGGTTTTTCGGTTCCCCATATGCGCCAGTTCTGTTTTTTGACGAAGCCAGCCATCTAGGAAAAAATAAGCTTTGTTAGTGAACCAAATGCTGCCCGCATGGATATTGCCATCACCAGTCCTTTGCACCATATCGTTGGCGAATGTCTCTCCTGGAATTCATGGAAGCAGTGCTGATGGATTGCTGAGTTTGAATTTTGTATGAATAGTGGTGTAAACTCTGGCTCATGAGATGGGCGTAGACTTTATTTGGAACGCAGCGGCACCACGACGAATGGAAACCCTAGGCAGCTGTTGGATTACCTGTTGCACAAGCTGAGCATTGCACTTTGTGGTTGCCGTACAAGGTTGCCCTACTTTTCGAGCAAGTTCATCCTTCACGTTCCCACTCCGTTGGAACTTTTCAAACACATCCTTTATTTCACCGCTTTTCGGTCCTTTGGTTACATTAAACTTCCGTTCAAAACTTCGTCTTTTTGAAACAACACTGTGGAATTTAAACACCAGAAATAGCCTCTGTTCTAAGGACTAAACCGTTTTTTTATAGCAAACTTGCAACCTGTGAGCAGCACACGCTTTTAGCAGAAAGATGACTTGCAAAATAGCGAACTTGACTTCAGCTTCAATGGATGGTTTATCGGAGTACCCGTCCTTTAAAATAAAGGACAATCTCCTTAATGAAGTGACTGTTTGCAGCTATGACTTTTAGTAGATTAACATGGACTGGATAAGTTCGAAAGATACAAGTTTTGGGAACAAAAAGTTATCGTAGAGCAGATTCTGTGATTGGCTGTTGGAGCTTGAGGTTTGGATCTATGTGTTTCCATTGGTTTATGAGTTGGAGTAGGTGAGGGAGTATGCTGCCGTTGCGAGAAGTTTTGTAGGATGTATTGGTTAATCTAAGGAATTTAATTAGACAGGTGGGTGAAAAGGATTAAAGTGTGTCAGCGAAAGGGTTAAGAGTTAGAGGAGCAGATTTTTAGATCTTTTAATTTTCGGATTGGGTTCCTACTTGGGAATATTTTGAAGGTTTTTGAAAAAGCTTGTGGCGAGTTTTATAATATTTTTTTTTCAATGTAAGGTATTTAATGGCTTTATAAATTTCAGAGTTTGAAAAATACCTTGGAGTTTTGCAGATGTTTTTAATTATTTGAATTGGCTGTTGATCGATTATTTTAAAATTATTTTTGGCAGAGTACCCCCAGAATAGGCAGGCATAAGTTTATACTGGACGCAAATAGGCTGTCAGAATGGTGAACTCACAGGCTGTGTTTTCTTCTATATCTTTCAAATCGTCTGCAGTGCCATCTGTCGTTGTAAATTGTAACTAATTTCGTGTTTGTCTGAAAATTTATTGTTGTTCCAAGCATATTGCAACAAACGGTGTATTTCTATTGCTAACAATTTGGTTTTTATTGATTTTTCAAATATACTGGTCATTTTTGAAACACCGGTATATATATATTGATAAAAAAATACTTGTACTTTAAAGAATATTTAGATTAGAAGAGAGTTTTGCTGCAAATCCTTAAAAGAGTAAAGAAAAATTTTGTTTTTTTGTTTTGTTTTTGATTAAAAAATCATGTTAAGAACTTCGACAGAATTAGGGACAGAAATACAATTTAACTACATGCAACTAAACCCAAATTCTAAGTAATTACATTTTTGAGTAACATGTCATCTAACCCGCAGATTTAATTTTCAAAAATATTGTATTGTCTAAGAAATGCAAGAACTACAAATTTCATCGATATTTGTAAACCGTGTTTTTGAATGACTGCAACGTTTTCTTTATGTGGTCATTATACACGAGACAAAAGACAAATAATAGCTTACGCGAACGAAAAAGAGTGCAGAACAATGGGAAATCTATAATCAAATAAGCGCAGACGATTTTTTGTTGTTCTCTTTTTAAAAATGATATTTTGAAAGTATTTTTTTAACCTCTTTTGTGAGGAAACAAAACTCTTTGAAGGATACAAATTATTTACCAGTTTAGTTTAATGGTACTAAGAGGAAAAAGTTGGAATGAGGAAATATAGTTATTACCCAATATTTGTAATTTTTAAAAATTAGTTTGAAACAATAGATCTTATCTAAATTTGTAAAAAGCTTTAATATTATACAATTAGGAAGAACCACATTCTCCATTTTTGGTTTTATTCTTTAAGTCTTTCTTAGCAAGGACACTATTGTATTTAAAGTATTCTATTCACTCAATATACTTACAACTTTATTGAAAAAATTCAAAAACATTTCTTTTAATTATAGATTAACTAAGTAATTTAATATTATCCTTGATACAGATAAGCTTTTCATTTTCAATCTGTATGATTAAGAAGCAGATAATTTTATTATAAAATTCTAAAATAATTAAGCAGTATGCTTTTATTGATTGTTGGGGTAAATTAGGAATTTTTTTTGTTTATACTAAAAAATCAATAGTTTTCAGCTTATTCAATCATTTACTTTTGGTCATATTTTAGAAAAAATACATCACGATATTATAGCTTGAACTTTCACGTATAATTGATCAACACTATTACAATCGAAATTCTTGGATTAGACAATATTGTTACGTTTTTAGCGTAGCGGGTTCGAATTGAATGGACTTTACTTGAGGACAGCACAAACGAATTTATTTACAGCTATTTACAGGATGATTTGAGAAAGTGAAACTTCAGATAAAAACAATCCAAAAGTCAACAGACACTAACAGCTTAACCACTTCGCATACAATGACTTGTCTGACAAGTGTATCGAATTACTGAAATTTTATTTTCAAGTCTGCAACTAAGCCAAAGAATTAAGTATTTAAATACGAAAAAATCAATATGAAACGATTTTGTATCCCAAACACTCCATATATTATTTAAAAAAAATCGAGTTAACATTAAATTGCCAAAATATGATGAGTTATCTAGTTAGAAAGTAAATAAATTAGTATGTAAGTGGTTAAATACAAGCCTTACGCACAATAAACACTGACTGCAAAACAGTATCGTATAGTTTAGCAAACAGTAAATCACAGCGAGCTCAATAATACAACGTTAACAGCAAACGTAAAGACAGCTCACTAATAATAAGCGTGAAAAGTAATAAGCTAGCTACAACGATTCTCTTCTCTTCCGAGAGGAAACACTGCTTGTGACAACCCGTCCCTTATATAGCCGAGCGAGCAAGCGTCCAAAATCATGCGGAGTTTCATGAACGATCCAGAGGCTACCAGACTATTCCTTTCGCCAAACCAACCCGGCTGGCGCCAATCTCTTCTAAAGCCGTCGCCAACGCCCTCTCCTTTGGTGCCCTTCGCGGTGATCGCCCACTTGTAACAATATATTATCAAATCTGTACAATGTTTTCATAAAATAAATGCATTTAAAAACATGTTTTTTCTTTCATTTCAGGCTGGACCTATTATCTTGCAATTGTAGGAACCGTTGTGACATTCATTTGCTCTTTGCTTTCCATACAAGCCGAAGTCTCAACTTCGAGCACCAAAGTGCAAGAGGGCCTAATAGAAGGCAAAAACGTCATTTGTCTCATTTGATGAACCTACTCCGATGAACCATTGTTGAACATTACTTGGTTATCTTTATCAACAGTGAAGCCGATGCCCATTTTTTTCTATCACTGCATTTTAAGCTTCACTGAACAAACTTAAGAATGTACTTACTCACTTGACAATCTTTCGCTCCACGATACAGGGAATATGAAAGTATAAAAAACATGCTGAGGAGAAAGAGGATAATGTTTATTATACTTTTAACGCTAGATTTCATTTTTTGAAGTTATCTTTATCTTGTATAAAACGTTGAGAAAGATCCTAGTGTGTATTGCTTAGAAACGTCGTTGGAGAGTACTTTATATAATGTACAGAACAATAAGATGTAAATATTGGAAATCCAATTAGTTGTACTTTTTACTTTATTCATCATCAAAATCTTTATATAAAATTCATTTAACTTTGAAGAGTACAATATTCTTAAGTGCCTGATTTTCGGAAAACAGTTTAAAGGCCACTTATGGAAGAATAAACCAAGAAGATATTATAAAATTGCACTGGAATTATTATGGAATCACACTATTAAGGAAAGGAAAGACTAAGTCGCCTAAATATAAGGGATACTTTATCGCCATTTACTCTTTAGTTTACGTAAAGCCAAGCTACTCTAAACTTTGGTATATCTTTTATCGATTGATTCAAATACATGCTAAATACAATTTAGTATAATAGTAATCAAAATGCACTAAATTGTAAAACTATGAGGAAAAACTCAAGCCAATTTGGAAGCATTATGTTACTTTGTTCTACTTTCACAAATCTTTCAGGAAATGTTTGGCGAACACAGCTATCGACCTGACGGAAAAGTATCTTCAAGGTATTTTAATCACACTTACAAAGAACAGCTGTTCTAAGAAAAATGTCATGACTAGCCTCAGCCTAATTTCATTATACCTGATGTGAGGAACTTTGAAGGCTTAAACTTACGTTTTAAGACTTCTTTAGGCTCAGGTTATATTAATTTATTCTTGAAGTTTTGAGCTAAAACGATCATGAATTTGTTACATAATCGTATTATCGCTACATATGTTTTATGTTATGAGAACGTAACTTTCAGAGTACAGAATACAGGACAGACAATGCAGCTAGTGAATTCAATATTGTATGTAAATATGAGAGACTAGTTAAGGCATGAAATATTTAAATTGTGATACAACTTTTTAATATTAAGCATGTACCTTCTTACTGAGATGCATATATATATTAATGTAGATTTGAATGTTTTTTGATCCACGAAAATGTCTTCTGATACTGTTTATAGCTGTTTTTTGTGCATTGTTGTAATTGTGATGTTTGACAAAGTCTATCTTCAAGATGATAATTGATCTAATTTTTGAGTTTTAAAAACTGTTGCTGTTTGAATTTGATTCATTGACTTAGAAAATTTTTATATCGCAGCGAGAAATTTTTAAAATAGAATTTTGTTTGAAATTTACTGTAAATAAACATATTTGTTTTTAACGCTTAAAAATTTTTGTGAAAAATTCTTATGAATTAACTAAGTATATTTTATTGAGAATTTTACTAGAAAACAGTCAATTTTGAAGGGAAATTGAATTGTTTATATAAAATGTTCATGCTAATCATTGTACAATTAATTAATCCTGACTATTAAAGATAAACAGTAAATAATACTTTGTGTCAAATTTCTAATTTGAAAAGCGATTTAAGTATGTTTAAATTCATAAGTGTGTGGCTTAAAAAATAAATCTTTATTTATATATCTGATTATAGAAGGCGTATGTAATAAAATACACTTGGAAAAAAAGTTTAGATTATACATGACTACTTTACGAAAGATAATCGCATAATCGTAATTTTTTAAAGAAAGAGTTTATTGTTTTAATATAATGTCTAAAGTGGAAATATTTTTGTTTAAAATATTAATATACCAATATTATTTAATAATGTATGATTAATTGTATTAGAAAGTTGTATAAAAAATTAGATTTCATAATTATTTAAGAATACATTGACTTAAAAACAAAATATAACATTACGATTATCTCTAAAAATTTTGAAATTGCATATTGAGCCATGATTTGAACGGATATCTTATTCATTTAGTTCGCGTGATCCAATCAGTGTAAGTTAAAAAATCAATTATTTCATTTTCAAGTGGTTACTATTAAAAATACATTAATATTTTTAGCATTTAAGGATCTAATTGAAGAACATTTTAAGAAAGGCAATCTTAAAAACAAATTGAAATCTTATCTATCCATCTAATTTTGCTTATAAATGAATAGAAAAAAATTCCATTTCCTTTCAAATTATCGTCTGCTTTCATTATAATAAAGTGATAGTAGTTTTCTAACATTTTTGCAGGATTTAATTTTTTCAATAATAAAATATTGCATAAAACTTTCAAAAAGAATAATTTAATTGCAAAATATTTTGATCTCTTTTTAGTGACAAGAATCTCTATCAGAATGTTTTTCTCGTGCTCTTTTAGAATTTTCTGTTTTTATGCCATGCGTGAGTATAATAAATTGTTTCTTAAAATGATCTTTCTTTTTCAAAGTTAAGTTAAAGATAAGATTTTAATACATCGACTAAGTTATTTTTATTTTCGAATCATTTTAAATTAATTGTATTAATAATTTGATTAATGAATTTAATAAATTAACTTGTAATCTATTTTGTAAAAAGAATTTTAAAATTTGAATTCTTCTTTATTTCCTTTATGCATGTAAACATTTAAATATGAAATGGTGATGTATAATTTCGTTGTAGAAAGTTATCAGTTTTTTAAATAAATATTTAAAAAATGTAATAATTTATGCTGTTTGTTAAATGTAATAAAATACAAATAGCCTGTCTTTTGATAAGCATGTATTGTTTGCTATTTAGGTGTTTAAATGTTGTTTCCTATGAATAAAGTATGTACATAATTTGAATTAAATAACTGGTGAAATTTGTTTCCATTTATTATTTTTTTATGTCTTGAACATCTTAAAATTTATTTTTATCATCCTTATTTAAAATTCTCCAATTGAATCCGCCAAGTTAACTTTTCTGGAAAGATTGAATCTCATTTCTGTTTTCCGGCATTATCCTTGCATTCTCTTGAGCTTTGACGACAGGATTTAGATTAAGAAGGTCATTTCTAATTTGCCGTAGTGTGAAAAATATATTGATTTGATTCTAAAGAAATTGATTCGTTTTCTTATCATCATATATATAATAATTATATGTTAATTCTAATTAAATTTCCTAATTTAACCCATATTAACTTCATTCTAAGGTGTTCTCTTATTTCCTGATCCAATTCCACTTTTAATCAATTCCACGCGGGCTCTGTATAACTTCTGAATACAGCAAATTCTCACGCTCTAATTGAAGGGATTAAACCCCCTAATGTTTGCAACATTCTCATAAAGATACCTACATTTCCTTTTTCTAAATATACCCATGTCAAATAAAACCCTATCAATATCTCATAGTAAAACCACTGAAGGGAAATTATTGCTCTCTTATGCTTCTGTGCGGGCTAACTTGCATCTTGTATGTTTTTATAAATTTTAAAACATATTTTTTTCATCATGGAATACATAATCTACGAAAAACAAACAATTTTGAAGTTTATAAATTTTGTTACGTTTATTGTTAACAATGCCTACATTATATGTTATTAATTTTTAGCAGATTTTTTGGATATAAGACACGCTTAAGGTCGTAGTTTTTCAAGTTTAAGCGTTATAAGTTCGAGTTTTGATCACCATTTTGACAACCTCATTGTAATCCTGCATAATTTTATGAGGGGAAATATTTAAAAACAATTAAGGTTACAATGTTGTCCTTCACTACGAATTATTGGAATATTTCTTTAAAAACTTGAGTATTTTAATAAAATTTTAAAAGTCATATAAACTAATTAATAAACACTACAATGTTAAGGATGATGTAACATAAACACTTCCTTTTTGCATCAGTTTAACGTTATTGGATCGTTATATCTAAATGTAAATCAAAACTGGTCTGAAAATTCAAGAGAATTAATATATTCATATATACACGAGAATATATACATTCTTTGTTAGTATTTAAGACATTCGAGGTAAAGTTTTTATTCATACAATAAAAATAGTAACTTAAAATATTTATAGAATCACATTGTAAAAAGAAGCAACGAGATAATCAGCATTGTATGATAGAAAAGTGTAATCTTTTTCGAATTTCCAAAAAATTGAAACGAACGAAACTTTTCAGCCTCGACTAAACAAAAAAAGAGAAACCATAATTTATTAAAAGACTGGACATAAGTTGATGAAAAAAAAAATGAACGTTTCACAGAAACATGTTAATGAATTGTAACTTTCATTAATTATTTTTCTTAAAACAATATCATGTTGATAAAAGGGGAAATTTCAGTATGAAAAGTTAACAGATTTAACGGAATATAATTTTACTTGTATTACTTTTATCAAATATTTTAAATTTGTGTTTTTGCGAATGTTAAAACAAACTGTATCCACTTTCGTTACAAAAATGTAATGCCTTAATTCCATGTTCGTATTGTTTAGGATAAATTTTTAAAAAGCCAAGTTGTAAAAATAGATATTATGCAAGGATTTACTTTAAAGTTATCAAAAAACTCGTTAAAGTTTCAATTACTTAAAAAAAATTTTGTAAGTTTTCCTAAAATGGAAATAAATATAAAATTATAAAATCCTGCGAAACGTGATGGATGTAACTTGTACATCCATCACGTTTCGACTATACACAAATTTTGAATCATTCAACTTTTATAGTAAATATATTAAATATTATTTTACGATTTATTAAATTATAAGAGTACTATATATATTAAAAGTATTTTTAATCTTATAACTTAATATGATGGACTTATTCAAACTTTTCCTATTAAATCTTTTCAGTAACCTACGTAATTGATTCCTTATAACCTTTGCAGAAAAGTTTTTGAAGTTTATAAAATCAACTCACAGTAAATTCTTTGGATTACAACATTCGAAACTATATTTTTGACGGAAAAGATATAAAAATTCTATTATTTTTAAAAGATCTTTCAAAAAATGCAAAAAGCATATATTAACCGCCTCGCATACAATGACGTGTCTGAAATGCGCATCGAATTATTAAATTTTTAGTTCCAAGTCTGCAACTAAGCCACAAAATTAAGTATTCGAATACGCGAAAATCAATTCCAAATGCTCAAATATCCCAATTGCTCCATATGTTATTTAAAAAAAAATCAAATTAACAATAAATGACCACAATAGGATGTATTATATATTAGAAAGTTAAATAAATTCGTATGTCAAAGAAATGAATTGAAATGGTAATTTTAATTTCATCAATTATAGCAAAAAATATCTTAAATAAATACTCCAATATACATAGTAATGATAATGATATATTTTTTAACTATTCAAACTGAAAAGTTCTTAATATCATTATATTGTTCTGAAAGCGGCCACTGCAATAAAATTTCTATAATCAGCATTTATTATTACTTAATATATAAAAATAACATTTGAATTTTAAAATTTTTAACTACTGCCTGAAATTTTAAGATTAATATCCAATAATGATTACGAAATCCCATTAAAATGTACGACTACATTGTTGTACAAAAAGATTAAAAATAATTTACAACACTTTGAGCAAAGATACGATATTATGTTCTAAAGAACTTTAATGCAGTTTATTCCACAAATTTATACAAACGAAACAACTGAAGATTAATTTTTAAAAAATTAATGAATAATAGAATTTTATGCTATTATTCGTTAAATAATTCATGCTCGCATTGCACTAACATGCTTGGCTATAATTTGTAATAATTACTTGGCTATAATCTGCAATAATTTAGCCATAATCCATAAATTCTCTTGAAGTTCAAATGTTTATTAATAAAATGTATTGCTTAACAAACTGTTACATCATGCAAATACCTTTTTTTATCCATAAAAAAATTATAAAAACTTAAAAGACATGCGACATTTTAGCTTACAATCTAAAACGGTTTTTTCTCCGCTTAAGCGAACATTTTAATTTTTTTTTCTTATAAATTATTTTAATTGGAGTCGAGGGAATACATTAAAAAAAATCGGGCTTTGTTGTTATTTGATCGTTATGCTTCATTTAAGCTTAAACTTTTTGAAATAAATTTTTACTGCTCATTAACCACGGCCAAAATTTCACGCTTCAAAGCGATTAAAAATTACAAAGAAAAGTAAAAAAAAAAAAAAAATTCTTTCCGAAAGTTTACGACGCGTGGCGGCGCCAAAGAATTCGTCTTCACTTGGACTGTTGCCATTATCAGAAGAAAATTAATGATTTAGCGACACGCAAGAAGTTTTATGATTTTCCCAAAGAAAATTTTCCCCAAGGTCTATACTATTTAAAGAACTTTTAGGGATTATTTTTCTTCATTACAGTCTCGGCTTCGTTTAATTTACGAAATGCAAATCAAGCAAATGACGAAAGTCGGTTCAAGCTAGTGGTTTTTAGCTTCTGCAGCTAGAGATACATAGGATAGAAATTTCCCACGGGCTTAAAATTATTGCAAATTCAGTGTGGAGGTTATTTTTAAAATGAGAAAAAAGTTGAAAATGGTTTTAAAAAGAACATTTCTTAAAAAATAAAGTTTATAATTATGTCAGTAAAAATTTCTATTTATAGCCATGATTCTTGCAGTATAATGCTCGAAAAAATCAAATTCGTTTCACAAACTATATATTTTTTTATTATTTCGCTTCAAATCAACTTATTGCAAACGATTTTTAAATACCATTATATTGCGAGAATTAGTGAAAACGATTTTTAATCCAGTTCATGATATAAATTAATTTATTGCAGGTTATTTATTTTACGTCAATTCATTAAACTATAAATGGCATCACTTATAATTTACATTTTCTTTCCTTTAAAGAAATGTATGAAAATTAAAATTAAAACTAGGGGTGAATAAGAAAATAAGTTTTCTTTAAGTGGAACGTAAACTACAAGCCAATAAGTTATAATTATAACTAAGAAAGAATAAATATATTTATATATATTTTTAAAAAATACTTAGTATATTGTTATTATTATTTTAAAAATTAATGAAAAGCAAATCGTTTGCAAGCAAATTCTTTTTAAAATGTTGAAAAAAAAATCAAAGTGATTTTTAACTATCGTAAGTTGCATTATTTTTATCCATTACTTGCTATTTTATTTCTTTATATCTCTAATCGTAAATCAATTATTTTTAATAATATTTATGAAAAGTGGACTTTCACCATATTTTGGAGAATTTTTTGAGAAAAATTTTCTGTTCACACTATGAATAGTCCAGATAAACAAAAACAACAATTGGTTTTTACGATTAAAATGCATAAAATATTGAAACATGGTATTGAATTTAAAAACTATTATGATTTATAAAAAGTATGTTAGAAATAAATAATACAACAAAAATACTTATAAGTTGAAGCACCAGAAAAAAATCTTTGATGAAACTGGGATTCGAAAAAAAAAATTAAATTCTTATAGCTGGCTAAAATTAACCTAAAGTGAGGCCAAATTAATATCATTTTTCTATACATGTACCCCATAAAGTTTACAGAATAACATATCAATAACTTAAATAGAAACTTATAAAATTTTGATTTAAAATATATCAACGAATTTGAAATTAATTAAAAAACATTGAAATAAAAGTGGTTCTTGTGAAGTTGTAATAAAAAAAGAAAAATGTATATTATTTAATTATATGAAATAAAGTAAAATGAACATTTAAAAATAATCAGGAAACTTAGGAAGAATACTATTATGAGTTTCAGTAAATCATTGAACTTTGAATTTTTTGAATTATAATCTTTTAAATTAAGATTATAATTCAAAAAATTCAAAGTAACTTTTAAATTAATTAATTACTTATCTTTTAAATTATAATCTTTTAAATTAATTAAATAATTTAATTATATCAGAACATGTTGTTATTTTAGAAATGGGGTTTGTGACGCCAAAAAAAAATCCGTAGGCGAAAAATAAAATTGTTGTTATCTGCACGAGCATCTCAAAAAAAAAATCAGCTTTTAATAACGTGCTGCCATTGCATTTACAAAAAATCTGATTAAAAATTAATTGATGACTACCGCAAATAAAACTTAGAAAACTGTCATTTTGAGCACTTGATTATATGAAGTGAAATAAATAGGAAATGGGATATTTTTTTAAACAATAAATGCGAGACAAGTTTCTTATCGTTTGCAGTACTAAAGTGACTCATTCAATAAAACCATTAAAAAGAATAAAAATATAATTTAACTCGCACGAGCACGCGGTGCTGAGACGTTCAAGAAATGATGTTCTGACATGATATATTTATTGAAATATGCATAGAAGATTTCATTTTAATCTTTTATTGATTTTATCTCTAACCAATGAATTATGACTCAGACTAATAATAACAGGGCATTTAAATTTATTAATACGCAGAAATCATTTTTAGGTAAACGTTTATTTCATATTAGAATATATTGTTCTAAATTCAACCATTAACTTAATCAGTTTTATTTTTCTATTGTACATGTTGAAATCCTTTTCCTAAAAGCATTAGAATTCAAAGAACAGGACTGTTTGCTTTCAAAACGAGCAGTTTAAACTTAATTGAGTTTTTTCCCCTTCTGTTAATAAACTAAATCCGCTTTGAAAAAATGCGTGAAGTACTTGAATATAAGGTCCAGTAGGTTAAGGTCTAGAGTTAAAAAAATCTACATGTGAAACTCAAATCATGAGAAGTGTGTCATTCAAACACAAGGACGAACAGTAGTGCTTTTTTTTGCTCAATATTCATCAAGTGGAGATTCAGTTTCATAACTCTCTTAACCTTTATAAAAATATGAAGAGCTAATTTTTTTCAGAATATAGAACCAGTGAAAGTGTTTTTCAGTGAAGTTTTTTCGGATATTTTCAAAAATGGTATTATTCTTTCTCCTCATAAAGTTATTAACCTTGGACAAGGTCAAAAATACCTTGCACAGCAGGCATTAGTATATGGAAGTTACTAAATATAGATCTTTGGTGTGAGTCTAGGTTTTTTCAACAGAAAATATTGAAGAAATACGCAATTTAGATGGCTTCTTACCAGAAGCAGCACATCAAAATTTGACCGGAAGCTGGAGTGGTTGTCTCAAGATAACACACCAAGTGTCTTTGATTTAAATAATTGTGTTTATGAAGTATTACGTATACAAACATGCAAAAGTATAAACTACCAAACGTTCATTTGTTTGCTGAATTTGTTTCAAAATGTGTTGTCTATATTGAAATGTCAAACCAACGCATCAAATTCCATTTATCTAGCGTTTTGCATTTGGTAGTAATAGACTTCATTTTTGCTTAAATAGCCAGATAGTCTTTTTTTAAAGGGATTTCATTCGAAATTTGATAGAAGTCTACAAATTTCCCCTTGATTCTATATACCAAATTTCTGACATTTAACTCAAAGCGTTCTTTACCACTTCGCATACAATAACGTGTCTGACACGCGCATCGCATTACTGAATTTTTATTTTCAAGTCTGGAATTAAGCCACAGAATTAAGTATTTAAATACGAAAAAATCAATATGAAACGATTTGGAATCCAAAATGCTCCATATATTATTTAAAAAAATCAAATTAACAATACATTACTAAAATAGGATGAGTTATCTAATTAGAAAGTTAAATAAATTCGTATGTCAAGTAGTTAATTATCTTTAATACAAGCATATAGACAGGGTTCTTCAAATGAATTTTTCTGGCTGAAACAAGTTTAGTTATACTAACTTCCCGTTGTAAAGTAAAATTAGGATTAGTTGGGGATGGACCTCGTCATTTTAACCGCACTCAGAAGACGAAGACAACACCTGAGCTGGCATCCCCCTCTTTACATCATAACACACCTGCGGGGAAACTTTTAGCCTGAGGATTTAACGAACAACAGACCCCACTTACACAATGGTTCTTCGGTAGAATCGAATCTCGAACCTCGAAAATTCTAATTTCAAAGCTTAACTTTTTATTTGTTTACTATTAATTTATTTAAAATAATTTTGTAATTTTAGTTTCCGATATGTATTGAATAAAAAACTGTTGGAAATAAAAAAAAAATATTCGTTGGAAACTTTAATCTATTATATTTAATACACATTGTAGAATATTTTGAAATTGTAGACGCATCATCAGAAGAATGAAAGGAAAAAGGTAACGTTCCTGAAATAAAGAAATTTACGGGAGTGATTGATGTAATTGTTGAATATTAATTTATGAATTGTAATTACATCCATATCAATAACCTAGTTTTAATTAACACTATAGAGGAATTATAAAATAAAATGTTTATTTCGTTCAGAATTTTTCATTATTAAATCTTAGTGGAATGGGTCAGAAAAAAACGTATAGAAAAGAAATTACATCGTCAATTACAATAATGTGAAATAAATGGATGAATCTATTTTATTTATCTGTAAATTAAGCAATATAAAAACAATTTTTTTAAAATCAATTCCAATTTTTGATATAAAGAAATTTTTTTATTTTAGTTACTTTTTATTAAATAATTACAGTTGTTGTTCTCGTTTTCTGCTTTATAACGGAAAGAGGGGTGCAATAGCTTCTGAGGGTTTGGACCCCTGAACACCCGAATAACGATCACCTTTAACTCAGTACCGTCATTGGTATGGATAATTTTTGATCAAGTTAGAACTCGCCGCCCAAGGGATACAAATCCAACGCCCTACCAACCAAGTTCTCTTCGTCGACCTAACAATCGCAACAACTTTAAAAGAGAGAAAAATACTTTTTAATTAATTAATAAAAAATAATGAATTAATATATTTTTAAAACTTTATTAACATCGAATGCCATCCACTACAAGTTAAAAAATTTACTTGAACTTGATTGGATGAATAAAAAATTTTTATTAACGATTGAAAATTTAAATTATATATATTATATATATATATTGGGAGAGTGTGAGCTAATAATAGGAATAATAGGAATTGAAAAAGAAACATTTTATCTTTCTAAAAAGTTTCCCAAATATTTTTAATTAATAAAAATTAGAGATTATCGCACTTCAAATTTAAATCAATTTTTTTTCTAAAACTATTTTAATCACTCATTAACTACGAAAACACTCCCTAAACAGGACCAATAAACCAAGAAACTCCCCGAGACCTCATTACTTTCAAATGCAAGAAAAACACCAAACTTTGATATCAGTCCCGGGCCATCCGTCACGCTCTGGGGGTTTCTTTTTCCGCCTGGAAGTTTGTTTTCTGTTCCTGTCCGGGAATCCAGTGGTGAAGAGTCATTTACAGGCCCAGCTGCTTGTAAGAGATATCGGTTTCCGTATGCTTTACACCGTCCCAAACTGAATCCAAATAATAAATGAGACGTATCCTATTACACCCGTTCAAGGGATTGAGATCTCCTTCGGTACAAAGTAATCAATTCAATTCCCTTGTTCCCCGAGCAGTTCGCGTTCCTTGTTCTCACCGCATTGCCTGATTACTTTTGACTGTCGTTCTCCCTTCTTTACCCCCCTGATTTCCCTCTTTAACGTAAAAGTCATTGGAGAACTGTGATTTCCGAAAGCTTCGACAAGTTTCTGCAGACTCGAGAGTTTTATTACCTTTTCGGACGACACTATCTGGAGTTGTTTCAACTTTATTTTAAAAAGAATTCGAAAATGCGTTTCAGGTTATTGGAAAATGGAACGCGATGTTTTATTTTATTTTTATTTAGTTCCTCTTCTGTTTCTCTCTGATCCATCCATTAGATTACAAAATAAAATAAAATAAAACTTTTTTTTTTTGAAAAATTTGTTCGCGTGATCAGTTGTAGTTTTAAGTGGGTGAAGAGTTGTGAAAATGTGAGGAAGTTCTCTCACTGAAAATATATTTTATTCGTTTGACTGTAAAATGATTGAATTGAATCTGGAGAATTTCTTCTTTTCCAAAAACATTATAAAGTGAATTGGAAGATATATGTAGCGTATTCTTGTTTTTTTAAAACTGAATATTGAGTTAAACTTGAAATTGAGGTCTTTCTTTCGTCAATATACTGAGAAATATCTTTTCCTATGTTATCATGTGAGAACATGACATTTTGGTTAGGAGGTTTTGGTATCTCCGAAATTTGAAGGCAAGACAGATTTGTCTTTTCATCGAAATATAGCGAGTCATTTGAACCATGACATTTGAGGTTTGTTTTGCCAGTATTGTTTGAGATATATAATTAAATTTATTATCAATTGCTTTTTGTTTTGTCTTTTCTATGAAATTACGTCAACTTCCAGTTTGTTTACGAATTCTTACTTTTAAATAATTAATCTCGCGCTTAGAAAATCATTGTTTTTTAAATTCTCTTTTAATTTTAACTATATTAAATTTTTTAAATTCTTTTTTAATTTTAACTACATTAAATTTTTTTAAATTCTTTTTTAATTTTAACTTAATTTAACTTATATTTATTCTTTAATGATATTATAAGCGCATTCTTGCTAATTATATTTCTCAAAATACTGTATATATTAATATATAATTTTAATACCAATCTGCGTTACGTTCGTTGGATTTTACCACATATACAATAACTTCCAATAATAGTGATCTTTTTGCCGAATTTTTTTTATTTCAAAATTGGTTGAGAAAAACTTTGTTTGCCATCTAGAAAAATTAAAAGTATTATCATTTGAGAGAGAAAGAAGTCTCTTCATTTTTTCAAACCGATTTAGACTGGTTAATGACTTAAATTAATTAAGACAAATAATCTTTTAAATATAATAATGCTCTCACATGATAACTTGAAATTTGCGACTGTGGATTTAACTTTTTTCTTTTCATTGTTACATTTAAAAATGAATTGAAATTACTGCCAAATCCTTGCAGAACCTGATGTTACACATATTCATTAATTCTTTCAAATAATTGGAAATTGCAGATCATCAACACATTGCCATACTTAGGATAAATACAAAGAAGTGGTACAGATTCCAAAGGCAACTGTGAACAGAGGATTTTCAGATATTATATCGAAACTTTTTCTAATTTGGCACTGACTGAATGGCTCAGTGGTAGAATGCTATAAACTTGGCACTCTGAATGGCTCAGTGGTAGAATGCTATAAA
>JAOUZG010043272.1:1628159-1664400 GCA_026289955.1 Argiope argentata
TATATATATATATATATATATATATATATATATATATATATATATATATATATATACTGAAAAAGAAGAGGAATATTCAGTCTTTCAGGGAAAACGGTTTTCTTAATTTAGAAACTGGTTTTCAAATGCGAGATACTTGGTTTGAAAAACCGTCAAAATTTAGATGGTAGTAGTAGCACCATGAAAGGGAATAAAAATCTATTCTGGTAATTGCTTAATTTCTCTTTCGAAAATCCTCACAGATATATGAAAACACGTCTCTAGTTAAAAGCTAAGGCGCACCATTCCCCAAAGTGTTATCGGCCATACGGAATCGCACAAACTCGTGCTTTCCATCTCTAACCTAAAAGCTTACTAATCTCTCACGCACCCCCACGCAGACCCCACGCACCTAATTACAATTTCCAAGCGACGATTTCCACACCAGTGCTATCTCAATTTGATTTTTCCTCGCTAATCATCTCACTTTTAACACCTGACCGATTTCTTCTCACGATACGCGGACCTTAATGGAATGCCTATGAATATCGAAGGAATTTCGAACAGATGGTTCCCCGAGATGTGGAAGGGGGGAGGGAAGAGAGCGGGTTCACGATTACACCTTCCTGCAAGGGATCTTTCTCAGAGATTAGGGGGAGGGCCGGCGTGAGCACGCACAACCTGAATCTGTCAACGTCCCCTGACAGTTCTGACCGAACTTGCAACCTCCCATAAGGAGCACGGCATCCCTGCATTACCAACCTTTCCCGCCTGCCTGATATTCGTTTAATGAATTCAGGCCGAAAAGGTTTCAGAACCACCACCCTCTCTCCCCTTTCAAGAGAAACTTTGACACGCGTCAGGGAAATTAGTTTCCTTCCCTTAGAAAGTTTCAGAACAACCCCGTCTGGTCAATCGATGGCTCAGCGCCGAAACTTTAAAACACCCGTCTCGGTCCTCGCTTACTTGCAGGCGGATTTTTGGAGAGGAGAAAACTTCCTTGGATCGGGTCCAATATTCCGTTCCGGACCATTTGGTTAGGATTGAAGTGTCCACCTGCACTAGAAGGGTTGGTCATTTATTTAAAGCTAACAGGATTCGAGGGCTTATTTCTGAAGTCCCTGAATTAGAATTGGTAGGGATATTCCAAAAATAATTTTATCAAAAACAAAAATATGATCCCTCTTCTCACTCAATCTAGAATATATTTTTCGATTTCTACTATTAGCTCACATTCTGCCTATATCAATGTATCTTGTTCAAATTCTCAGTCGTTAATGAAATACTTTTTATTCATCTACTCAAGTGTTAACTTGACATTTCCTGTTGACATTTGATGTAAATACGAATGATATTTGATGTAAATAGAGTTATTTTAAATATTAATTTATTATTTCTTATTAATTAACTAAAAACAAACTTTTTCGCCAAAAAATCTTCATTTCCAAACCTTCAAATAAGTCACGAATTTAGTTTGTTCTTTCAACACGCTGATGAGGTTAGACTTCACCTGTTTCCGACCGATTATTTTAAACGATTCAATTTTCATAATGTGTGATGCATTTAAAATTAAATATTGTTAATTAGTTGATTTTTTGGATTCTTTTTGAAATACTTTTTAATAAAATATAACAGATTAGAGAAAATTAAATATTTCTAATCTATATTGCATTACCCCAAGTGGTTTAGAAAATTCCCTCATTTTTCGTTGCTTTCAATTGGCGTTGAAAATTCAGATCTAGTATAAATTGAGATTAATTATTTATAGTAAGGGTAATTGTCAGGCTGAGATAGCCTGGTTGGTAAGATATTGGATTCGCATCTCTTGGCCTGCTTTGAAACCTGCCAGCCGAAGATTCTCCGTGTGTGTGGTGGACGTTAAATCTGTCGTGGACACAAAGTTATCCCTGTGGAGAGTAAAATCACTGGGGGTACTAGCTCAGAGGTGATCATTTTCTGTTCCAGATCTAAATTACGATCTGTGGAGAATGAATGAAATGCATGAATGATGTCTGCCCCCGTAAAAACGGTTTGTGAAGTGTGCGAGCTAGACACTTCACAAACCAGATAGCTGCCTTCGGATGCTCAGGAGTCCATATCATCAGAAGCTACTACACCCCTCCTTCCATTTTAAAGTCGAACAGGAGAACAGCAATTGTAATTATTTAATAAGTAACTAAAACTAAAAAAAAATCTTTGTTAGCCTTAATAGGAATTAACTTAATTTTTTTTTGTGTTACTGGTTTATGTACAGTCACTTCTCAATCATTATGTACTTGAACTTTCGCGAATAAATTCAAATAATTTTATAACGAATCGAATAGTATTAAAATTTATTGATTTGATAAGAAAAAACAATAAAACATTAAATCAGGAGGAAAAAATGGTTAATTGCACTTATAACCGAAAGGTGAAAATAAATTATTTATTGCAATATTAATACTTATTCTTTCCATCCATTATTTTCTGATTTTTCAAATTTTCTAAAAAAGGACAATACCGAATTCAGAAAAATGTCGATTTAGGCATACATCTCTAAATATCTTTATCTAAAAATCAACCGTCACAACTCATATTTGAAAATAAAATCCATCTCGGAAAGCTGGAAAACAAAGGTAGATTCTTTTATATCAGAATTAATATTTGGTAACATAAATTGTTGATGTTAGAAACTGTCAAATGTAGGGCTGAAAAATCACTTTCCAGCTCTTAATTTGTAAGATATTAGAGCTACCGAAAAACTTTAAATGTAAAAATTGTTTTTCTTAACCAAGCGCCAGTTTGTTCAATTGAATTTGTTTTTGTAACTTCAAAATCAGGAAAGTTATAGCGAATTGAAAAGTTCAACCTCACATCATATCTACCCTTTGGGACATTTACGAACTTCTCAATACTTTTAAAATCTCATTTTACTATAATTTTTTTAATTAAAATAATTTTCGAATTTTTCAATCAAACGGAAATAATTCTTCAGAAACTATATATTTTTTACAGTTTAATGTATTAAAAACTCTTAAAAAGATAATAGAATCTTCACTTGTTTTCGAATTCACTCCCGAAGGGCACCAGGGATATAAAATAAAATTTTATTTAAAAACAATCGATTAATTTGCAGTTAAGGTATAAAATAATTACCATATTTTTATCCTAAATATAAAGCTGATTAAATTTCAGAATTCAAATTTACAGGAAAAATCAATTAAAAATTCTGCCTTTTCAAAAATGTGAAGATAATAGTATTTCCGAATCCACTCCCGAATAACGCCAGGGGTATAAAATCAAATTTCATTTAAAAAACAATTTGCAATTAAGGTATAAAATAATTACTATATTTTTTATCCTAAATATTAAGCTGATTAAATTCAAGAATTCAAATTTACACGGTAAATGAAAATCCAGTAACAAATTCTGCCTTTTCAAAAATATGAAGATAATGGTAGTATTTTTGAATCCACTCCCGAATGGTGCCAGGGATACAAAATCAAATTTTATTTAAAAACAATCGATTAACTAGTAATTAAGGTATAAAATAACTATATTTTTTTCCCTAAATATAAAGCTGATTAAATTTCAGAATTCAAATTTACATGAAAAATCAGTTACAAATTCTGCCTTTTCAAAAATATGAAGATAGTGGTAGTATTTTCGAATCCACTCCCGAATGGAGGAATACAAAATCAAATTTTATTTAAAAACAATTAATTTGCAATTAAGGTATAAAATAATTACTATATTTTTATCTTAAATATAAAGCTGATTAAATTCAAGAGTTCAAATTTACACGGTAAATGAAAAATCGGTTACAAATTCTGTCGTTTCAAAAATATGAAGATACCAGTGTTGGTACAGAATAGCCAGGCAAAAACGGACGAGTCGTAGCCGAGAGTGCCGAATTTCTGCCACGGATCTGCTGGCTATTCATTAGTTAATCGATCCTGCAAATTACGATCCTCCGTATTCCGTTTCTGGACACGCCTCGTTGAACGCAATAACAGCCATTACCGTTCCAGGCCTCCGAATTCTCTAGACGGCGAACTGCCCATTATGCAGATGACCATTCACGTCCGAGAGTAAGACGGAAATATTAAAGGCTCCATGCAGTACCATAGAATTGTCATCGGTCATATGGTGCCCATGCATTTATGGAGAGTATGATGTAGATAAGTCGTTGTATTAGACATTGGCATTGGTTGAAGTAGGCTTTACTGTTTCGATGAACAATATAGAATGCTTTAATGATGGTTTAGAGATAATGCTTAATGCGTCATCAAAAATAATAGGTGGGGAAAATAACAAAGATCTCCATAGGATTTTTTTGTTAATTTTTACACCATTTTTTGTTTTACTGTCCTTTTTTCTTTTATTGTTCATTTTATAGAAAATATCTGATGTGCATCTAATGCATCATCAATAATATTCGGAGCGGAAAAAAATTACATAGAATTTGTTATTTACTGCATAGCAAATTGTTTTTTTATTGACTTGTTATACTTTTTTTGTTGGTTCTTTTACAATTTTTTATTCAGAAATTTTTGCTGTTCATCTAATGCATCGTCGATAATAACCGGTGAAGAAAATAACAAAGGTCTTCATAGGAATTGTTTCGTTCATTTCTGCTCAAAGTATTATTTTTTAGTATTCCTTTTTAAGAAAATATTTGCTGTGCATCTATAATGCCTCATCAATAATACTCGACGCTGAAAAAATTACATATATTTTTTTTTGTTATTTTCTGCATAGAGAATTTTTTTTATTGGTTCTTTTACAATTTTTTATTCAGAAATTTTTGCTGTTCATCTAATGCATCGTCAATAATAACTGGTGAAGAAAATAGCAAAGGTCTGCATTGGAATTTTTTTGTTCATTTCTGCAATAAGTATTAATTTTTAGTGTTCCTTTTTGAGAAAATATTTGCTGTGCATCTAATGACATCGTCAATAATACTTCGTAGAAAAAAATCTACATAGAATTTGTTTTATTTGCTACACCGAGCATTATTATACTTTTATTAGTATATTATTCCTTTCTATTTATTCTTTTACAATGTTTTTTTGAGAAATTACTTGTTGTGCATCTAATGCATCATCAATAATATTCGGTTTAGAAATTTACGGATATTCATATTTTTTTACTCTTATTTTGAGCTTCGATTATTATTTTATTGTTATACCATTTATCGATATAAAGAATTATGATCTTTTAATGAAATATGGGAACCTCTAGGGATTTATTAATAAAATATGGGATTCTGATATTTTAATGGTATGGATATATGGTATGGTAATGAATAAGGTATTGGACTTAATATAGGGCCACTTGATATATCCGATGTTGCTCGATGTTAAAAATACAAGCACGCCTTATTTTTTAAATGCGAAAACTATTTTTGCTAAAAACTTTATAATGCAAAATTGTTTAATCATTAAAAGAGCCTTTATAAACTAAAATTAAAATAACAATTTAATTGAAGGAATTTTTTTGAAGTTAACATTCGTCAAAAGTTAAAGTCATAGTAAATTTCGTCATATTTATTATTATACAAATGCTCCGAATTTTACATTCAAATATTGAAATATAAAAGATAGGTTCTAAAAAGGTTTGGGGTAAATAATTAATTTGGGTAACTAATTTTTTTAATGAATTAAACAATATCCTATTGTCAAAAGTCACATTATAACAATTTTCGCTTAAAAGTAAAGTTATTCATATAAATATATATTTTTCCTATTCAATGTTTATAGTATAAATATGTGTGTGTGTGTTTTTAATGATAGAACTATTTATTTAGCAGCCATCTTTTCCCCAAATTTCCAATTTAAATCTAATTTTGTTTCGCTAGTGGAATTTATCCATCTTTTCTACAAACATATATCTAAACATTTAAAAAAAAGGATTTTCAAACACTCATTGGGGCCATTTGAAACAGGAATATATAGCTTATAAATAAAAATTTATAACCAAACGATTATGAAAAGTACTGTAGAGATAAAAAGTTATTTTCCCTAAATAGAAGAATTTGGAAATAAACGAATTAATAGCTGTTTTTAATAAAAAAAATTTTATCGTCTGCTTCAATATTCTTACAGAATTCTGCTAGCGAGTTTGAGTAACAGTGTTTTTATATTCATTTTGTTTTTAATAGTAAAAATAATTTTTCAAATTGAGCATAGAATTAATTTTAAAAATTTTACTATGAAGATCTTACAGAAATAAAAAAAACATTATTGTAAACTTTTAAAATATAATTAAAAATATATAACGGTAGAATAATTTAAATCAAACCGTTACCTAGCAACAAGTACTTGTACATTTTTATATTTTAAAATCGTCTGAATAATTTCAGTTTCTCATTAAATTTTGAAAATAAAATAAAAATGTAAGAAATACTTACATGGAAGTAAAACTGGTATCACAGAAAAAGCAAAATTATAAATTACATTATGTAATAGGAATATGTAATGCAAATTAATCTTTTGATGTTGTTGAGCGAAAATTGCTTCCTGAATTACACATACTCGTTTATTAATAAAAATATTGATGGAAATATACAGGGCATCCACTTAGATCGAAGCCTACAATTTCTTCATAAATGTGAAATGAATTTTATTATTTTAAGCTAACATCTATTGAGAGAAAGGGTTACACTTTGATTGGTGGATCTTTCTCAAGGCATCTAAAATCGTCTGAAATCATGACTCGATCTATTATGATCGCATAAAGGGGATTTTTTTAAAAAAATGTTAGCTCATCTTTTTTTTACACTAAATATGACAGCTACCAGAGAAACATATAAATATATAGAATTCGCAATTTTTTTAGCAGTGTATTTATTGATTCAATAAAATACAGTTTATGTTATTTACGACGTTTTCTCAATTAAAAATTAAAAACTATTTTAAATATTTAGAAATTGTCTATTAATCCCCTATTAGAGAATGTGAACTATTATCTTCATATTAATAGTTTAAGTTAAAAATTAAGGTTAAGAACATTATCTTGTTGCTTAGAATAAGGATTCAAAGGAGGGAAAAATCAGTTGTAATGAAAGCAAAATTGTCAATCATGATCAAGACTTGAGTTTGATTTGCTGTATTGCAGAAAATATTTCTTTCTTTATTTACAATTTTTGATGCATTATTCTGCCAATGAAGAAGTCACAGGTAATATCGGGTTATATATTAATAAAAAATGCTCAATTCATGTATGAAAAATAACAAATTCGCTTAATAAATGTTAAAATTTCCATCCTATTATGACAGAATATTTTCATGCCAAAACATTGATGATGTTTCCTTTTTTGACGCACTCAAAACTTTCTGCACTTCTTACGATTTTGAATATAGTTTAACCCTTTGCCCTCGGATGTACCATCTCAAGCACCATTCAAGACGGTGCATCATTTTCGCACTTTATTATCATGTGAGAACATGATGTGATT
Source organism: Argiope argentata (assembly GCA_026289955.1). NCBI lineage: Eukaryota > Metazoa > Arthropoda > Arachnida > Araneae > Araneidae > Argiope > Argiope argentata. The sequence continues at coordinate 1,635,577 of JAOUZG010043272.1, forward strand.
TTTCGTTAGAAGTTTTTGAATAATTGAAGGTCAAAATCGTGTAGACGATGGGCAAAGAATAAATGGCAATATTTATTATCATCTTTTAATAGCATATATTTTTTACCTGCTTTTAATAGTATTGCAATATTATTATTATATATAAGCCGACGTCTTAACACCGAGGTAGCACGTTTTCCTCGTGGGCTGGTCGTCTTTGGTTCGAGTCCCGGCTCGGGCATGGTTGTTCTTCTGTGTACTATTTATGAGTTGTGGGAATGTGCCCCCCTGTGAAAAGGAATTGTGCAAGCGAATGTGAATATGTGTCATCCTCATATGAGCTAGAAAGATTTCTGCTCTCGGGTGCTCAGGGATTCATACCCTCAGAAGCTACTGCACCCCCTATTACCGCAGTGAAGTAGACACCAGAACATTATCATCATAATTATTATGTATGCTTCTTTGACAACAGATGAGTTTTAAAAAAATTGACTTAGAACTATGACATCATAGCTGTTACATCTTCCTCCTTCCATTTTAGCTAATTAACATTCATTTCCTATAGATGGCGCTGTGTTAGGTCATGTGATTCCATTTCTTCATACTGTACTTCTAACTTTTTTTCTCTAGTCATGTTGTTGCTGTTGAATAAAACACTTTAAAGAAACCAGAGGCTCGCACTGACTTATTATGTCAAACCAATAGCCATATTTTATCTCGTGCTACAACATCTGGCGCCCGACGTGGGGCGTCAGATATTCAAAGAAGTTTTGACTGTCTGGACCAAAACTCGAGCTCCTTGCTGCTTTAATTAGTACTCGTTTGGTCCAGACAGTCAAAACTTCCTTGAACAATAGCTGTTATTTCACTTCAAAATCGGTCGAACCCCCAAAACGTTGTTTGCTAACGAGATAAATTGGAAATAAAAGTTTAAAAATTTTCATTATGTTTATAAATATCTTCATCTGTATATATAGGGATAGAGGCGATACAGAAGTCTAGTGATTGTTTCAAACTTGTTTTAAGTGGTTCATGACTTTAATTAATTAAGACAAATAATAACTTTAAAAAGTAATTATGTTCTTACATGATAACTTGAACTTTTCTATTATAGATTTCATTTTCTTCTTTTATTAATTAATTTATTTTTTGATTTTAATTGTTTAAGATATCTACAAAATGGTAGAAATATGTAGATTCATTTTATAGGAAAATTTGACTGAAACAATTTTATGTATTTATTTTTTTGTTGTATTAAACAAGTCTATATATTTAAAAAATAATTATGCATCGAATTACTTTTCCGAGAGCAAAAGGGTTAATATTATTGTTTTTAATCCGTGAAACGATGAATTTCTCCAAAATTAAGATTGATTTCTTGAGAGTTGCCATTGTAAAGAAGTTGTAAAACTTCTCTCTCTTTCTAAGAAACACATGTTTGAACATTATTACATCTGGCCAGTGGTGAGAAGATCTTTCCTTTGGGGTTGCCTTTGTGATTCGCCCCCTTTGATGCTACCCTCTGGAATTGAATAGAGTCCAGATAATGAACCACACATGCGTTTTACGGACCTCTGAAGAAAGAAATCGTGCTAAAACTCCAGATGTGAATATTTCCCTATTGTGGAGGGTCTGCTAAGAGGGTGGATGTTTAGAAAATATTCCCACGATCAACTGCTGACCACTGGGGATATTTATGTAAAATTATTGGATGATCGGCATATCCAGTGGACCAAAGCAAACATTGGAGGCGGAGTTTGACCGAGGTTAAAATGGAAGGTTTTGACAGGAAGAGATGACGGTAAGAGCTTAGGTCTGATGAGAGGAGACGAGAACTGAGATCTGACGAGCTGAGCTGAAGAAATACCACGGGATCTCGAGGTCTATAGGAGAACTTTCTATTGAAAGAAGTCTCGTGTTTTTGATTAAAGATTTACCGGGGATATATCCGTAGATCTCTTGAGGTACTACTGCAGTAGCTAGTTACGCTAACACTCTGTTAGCTTCCTTGTATTAGTCGTGGAACTTTTAATCCAGATGAAAATATTTCCCAGCATATTAACCTAGATGAGGACGAGTTGTTTTTTTTTGACTGTATATAAGCTGTAAATAAAACATTTATGTTTAAACGCTACCAGTTTATTTGATCGACTAGGATCAAGTCATTACACCTTACTGCAAAAACAAATATTGTATACTTAACATTTCTTAAAGAAAAAAAATTAATTGTAGCTTTTAAGCATTTAGGTTTTTGTTTCTTTTCTGAACCAAAGCAGTCATCTCAATCCATTTTTACAACTGAAGCAAGGTAACCGATAAATTGCTTTAATGAATTGTGACAACCATTCAAATTCCCCATCGCCATCCCATTAAGAATTGACAACGCGGCAGATGCTGGTATCAAAAAGCTACTAATATTCCTCCTTTTTTAAATAATCGCAGCTTTCTGCACTTTCTACCCGGGTAAATAGAGATTAATGCCCATCGCATTCGCGCTTAAGGCGCAGAATAATGCAATTACTCGCTCAAGTTAAAACGGATTGGATAGCTCCCACTAAGAAGCATTGTCATCCGCCTAATTGTAAGGTGGTCTAGCGTTACGATGCAAACACCCCCTTGCAAGCCCCTAATTAGAACGAATTGCAGCGGAATATTACCCCGGACTTTGTTTGGTTGACGGCCCTGCTAATGAAAATTTACGCCCTGTCTAGCTTTAAACTTTTGAAAAGGTAAAAGGTTTTGATGAAAATACATAAGGCGACTGGTGGCAAGGCTGTAAGCTCTTAATTTTAAATGGCACCTCAAAAGTAATTTATTTTGGGAAATGGGGCATTTTAAATTTAGGTTGATATTCACAACCCCCCGATTATCAGTTCCTCTTCAAGTAGAGTATTTGACAAATTGCTACTTGGGGAATAGATGTTTTTTTTATATATAGAAAGTATATATAAAAGTTTGTGTATAGAAAGGTCGTAATTAAATTGGTAGATGAAATAAAGATTTACGCGCTTTTGCTAGAAAAATAAAAGCAGTTGATGATACATAGGCCTTTTTGGGTAATGGCCCCTGTTTTGATATTTAATTTTAAATATAAATAGGAAGGCACATTTATTTCACATTATATTATCCTCCCGGTATATTTTATGTCCTTGCAGATCTATCTTAATAAATGCATGCTTTAGAAAGATTTTAAATATTTTTATGTCAATGTATAATATTTAACACTTTGCAGTCCGAAAAATAATTAGATGCAAAATTATTTAACCTGAGGCAAAGATTTGTTTATTGCTATGAAAAATAAATATATATAATTCTTTTAAGTCGAATTTCTTTGAAAAATTAATCAACACCTTTTACAATTAAATTTGTTTAATGCGGTTTTAACAATTAAATTTGAAAAATAAATAAATAGAACGTCAAAATGATGCACAGTCTTGAATGTCGAGTCATACTCGACATCGGACGGCAAAGGGTTAAATAAAGCAAATAAATCTATAGAATACCTAAAAAAATTCTAAAAAAGAATTATTTGAATGATATGCGCTTAATCTATAAAAATTAGAGAAGAAAAATAAAACATCTCGGCAAATTAAATAAATATGAACACAAGTGAGATATGAAGAGATATTTTTAACGCATCTTTGCTCAAAAGAATAAAGAGGATTATTGTTACAAAATACTTTTATACAGCATAATTTATTCATTAATAAAAGTAACTTTTTACTGTTTATTTTGTCATAAAAATTCATAAAAGAAAGAAATAACTATCTAATTATTCAAGAAGGGATATTGCAACAAAATAAATGTCATAATTATCGTTATATTTTGTTCTGTAAGTTAAAAAATATTTTTAAGGAGTGTAAACTAGTTAAAATTCTATGAATAATATCTTAAATTACAAGTATATTATTGTATCTTAAAGAATCAATTATATAGTATGAAACATCATTATTCATAATATGAATATTTAATAACATTTTATTTCGGAGAAATCCTGTAAACGATATATTAAAGAGATAATACCGTTTAACAGCATAATAATAGTAAATTCAAGTCGACTTTAATCAAAATAACATAATTTAAATTTTTAAAATTTAATTTTTTAAATTTACTTAGTTTACTTCACGATTTATCCTTTAAATTCATTAAATTTAAAAAATAAATTTTCAAATAAGTATACAAAATAATCATTAAAATCAGATGATTGTTTTAAATTAATAACATCCCCCCCCCCTAAATTCTGAGCATTCTTGTCATGCATGAGATTCATGCTTCGTGAGAAACTTTCACTTAATAAATGCAAAAAAAAGATTAAAATGAAATCCGCTATGCATATTTAAATATATCATGTCAGAACATCGTTTCTTAAACGGCCAAGCACCACGTGCTAGTGCAAGTTAAATTATATTTTCATTCATTTTAAATCTTCATTACATTAGTAACTTCAGTACTGCAAACAATCCAAAAACAACTTGGTCTCGCATTGATTGTTTAAGAAAATATCCCATTTCCTATTTATTTCATTTCATATAATCACTTGCTCAAAATGATATTTTTCTGGGTTTTATTTGCTGTTGTCATTAACTTATTTTTTTAATTCAGAGCTTTTGAAAATGCAATGTCTACGCGTTATTAAAAGCTGATTTTTTTGAAATGCTCTTGCAGATAATAAAATTTCAATCTTTCGCCCACGGATTTTTGTTAAAGCCACAAACGTCATCCCAAAACATATGGTAATAAAATATAAATCTATTCAAGTAATTGATGACTAAATTTTCTAAATATTCAATTGCCTACTTAAGCATACAATTCAATAAAAAAATCAAAATCCTTGAAAAATCCAAGAAAATCGAAATATAGATTGTTAATTTTATTTCTTCAATCCACAAAATTCGCAGGCTTGAAAGTAGTTAAATTAACCCTTTACACTCGATGGTGCCTCTTGGATACCAATGAAGTCGAAGCAGCATTTTGTCATTTTATTTATTTAATTTTCAATTTTGATTATTAAACTCTCTCTCTCTCTCTCTCTCTCTCTCTCTCTCACACACACACACACACACACACTCACACGCACACACACAATGGAGCAATAAACAAGCCCTGTATATTGAATAATTATGCATCGAATTACTTTTCCGAGTGCAAGTGCAAAGGGTTAGTAATATCGGTATTTAAAGTAATCCAAACTAGTAGTTCACTAACAGGCATGTAAATAATACTAATAATCATTTTGATATATTATTTTCTGCATATTATTAATCATGCATAGAATTAGTTTTCCGAGTGCAAGTGCAAAGGTTTAGTAGTAATATCTGAATTTAAAGTAATCCTAACCAGTAGTTCACTAACAATCATGTAAATAATACTAATAATCATATTGATATATTATTTTCTGCATATTATTAATCATGCATAGAATTACTTTTCCGAGTGCAAGTGCAAAGGGTTAGTAATATCGTAACATAAAGTAATCCTAACTAATATTCATTATGATATATTATTTTCTGCATAGTATTAATTCATATACGATAGTACATAGCACAATATGCGTAACAAAATGAATAAAATAAACTTTGAATTTCAAGTTAGTCTCGCTTACTTTTTTAACAAATTTTTCCAAGAATTTTGTGCCCTAGAGTACAATACACCCTTCAGCTATTTATGTTAGAGAAGTTCAACTCTATTATTTTTCCATCGGACTGCAAACTACTTTCCTCTTCAAAGAGAAAGAAAAAAAATATTCCATCAGAATGGAAAAGACCAAAAAGCAACTTCACAGATAAGAAGCTTGTTCGTGTTTTCAACCCAGATCTTTTTTTCTGCTTTCTAGTCAGCAAGCAGATCAAAATTGGGCTGGCAGTGCGCGTTTGTTAAAAACAACGCAGCTAGCTGCCTGTCCGAGTGATAAGGTTATTGATTGAGTCGGAGGAGAAGTTTCTTCCGATAGATGAGCTATGCTGGTGATACCGGGATGGCAAGAACTATCGTCAGTGACGATCTAAAGAAGCTCTGCTGATTTGGCGAGATCCGTGTTATCCTTGTTTTATTGTGACTGTTTTTTTTTGAGAGAGATAGGAGAAACACCGCTGTGAAGTTTAATGCAGAAGTATATTTAGTGAGATAAAAGCGTGGCTGAAAATTAATTGGAATCTAAAATAAAAATGACACTCAGAGCTTTAGAAAGTATTTACATTTTTTAGCTGAGAAAATATGATGTTGTTTTCGTTAGGAGGTTTTGGATAATTGAAGGTAACGAATAATTGAAGCTGGAAATCACGTAGGCAATATTCAATAATATCTTTTAATCGCATATATTTTTACCTGCTTTTACCAGTATTGCATTATTATTATGTATTCTTCTTTGAAAGCAAATGCGTTTTTAAAGGTTGACCGGCTTTTATCAGTATTGCTTTTTCAAACTGTTTTATACATCTTGTTAACTTAATTAATTAAGACAAAAAATGACTGAAAAATAATTATTTTCTCGCACGATAACTTGAAATTTGCGAGAGTAGATTTCATTTTTCTTTTTGCTTTAATTTTATTGATTAATTTATAATCATGTCGGAACATGATGTTGTTTTGTGAATGGGGTTTGGGTCGTGAACAAAAATCCGTAGGCGAGAAATAAAAATTTTACTATCTGCACGAGCATTTCAAAAAAAATCAGCTTTTAATAACGTGTTGCCATTGCCTTTACAAAAGCTCTGATTAAAAAAAATTAATTAATGACTACCGCAAATAAAACCTAGAAAAATGCCATTTTGAGCACAGGATTCTAAGAAATGAAATAAATAGGAAATGAGATATTTTTTAAAACAATCAATGCGATACAGTTTTTTTTTGGATCGTTTGCAGTACTAAAGTGACTCATTCGATGAAACAATTAAAATGAGTAAAAATATAATTGAACTCGCACGAGCACGTGCTGCTTGGCCGTTCAAGAAATGATGTTCCGACATGATACATTGAAATATGCATAGCAGATTTCATTTTAATCTTATCTTATATTCTGATATTATAAGCATTATAAAAATAGAATTATCTTGCCATAAAAATATTTACCAAACGTTTGGCTAAACACTTCAAGCAAAATATTTTTTTTTTAATTATGAATTATAGGAGTTTAAACTATTATTATCATGTATGCTTCTTTGAATGCAAACGCGTTTTTAAAAGGTTGGCCGGTTGTTACCAGTATTGCTTTTTCAAACTGTTTTAAACCACTTAATGAATTAAATTAATTAAGACAAATAATGATTGAAAAAATAACAATGTTCTCATAACTTGATATTTGCGATTGTAGATTCCATTTTCCCTTTAATTTTATGTATTAATTTATTTAAATTTAATTTCTTTCTCCTTTCTTACTGTAATATTTTATAATCCCTTAAAAATAATGCCTGACAGAATCAGAATCCGTGATTCTAAAAACAGATTAACTGAAATCTTGTCAAGAAAGCTTATATTGCAACTGATTTTTTACAGAAATTGTGAATTCTTATTTTAATTATTATTATTTTATTACGACTAATAATTTTTTCCCATGAATTCTACTTGTGATCTCTCATTTTCGTACTTATCGACTTAGTTTACTTAGTCACCGCAATCTTTTAACCCTCCGCACTTCGGAAAATAATCAGATGCAAAATTATTCACCTAGTACAAAGATTTGTTTATTGCCATGAAAAATAAATATACATAATTCTTTTAAGTGGAATTTCTTTGAAAAATCAATCTACATCTCTGAACCATTATGTAGGCGTTTTTAACAATTGACAAATAAAATAAAAATTGAAAAAAAAAATAAAATTTGAAAAATAAATAAATAAAATGTCAAAACGATTGACCGTCTCGAATGGTACCTCAGAAGCAACATCGAAGTGCGGAGAGTTAAGTTTCGTATCAATACAGATGATTATTTTCTACTGATTTTTCACTAACTTCTTGAATAGCTAGCTAAATTACCAAAGGTTCACTCATTTGTTTGTTACTACTGAGAGAATATGATTTCCATAGTTTAATTTTTATGAATATAATTTATAAATGTATGCATATTTTTATAAATAATTTTTCCATCACTTCTTTACGCAATAGAGCTCTATAAATTTAAAAGGTTACGCATTTTCTTTTGATGACAGTATAATTTTTATGATATGTTCCAGAATTTTTAGCTAAAATCTATGCTAATTTCTTAACTTTTTTAATTAGGTCTTTTTCTTAAGAGTTATAATAATGTTGTAATTCAATTAGGAACCAAAAAAAAGAAAAGAAAAAGAAACACCACTTGAGGTGTATATGGAATACCAATTATTTTTTACTCGAATTTAAGGTTTATTATAAATAGATGCACAAATCACCGGTTTCAACATTAAAATTGCTTACTCAGTAAATTTTAAATCATATAAAACACATAATTCTAGCAAGGAATTTGAAGAAAAATAATTTATTTGCAGAATTACGTACTGTTTTTAACAATGAATTATGATAAATAAAAGATAAAAGACAGAAACTAATTTTAAAAATTTAAGATAATTTCGTTATATACCATAAGTAGTTTTTTAACCCCAAAAAGTTATTTTTTGAAAAATTTAACACAGAAAACAGAAATTTAGGGGGGAAATGAATGGCATTTAAATTCCAAGTGATGCAGATAATTTTTATTGGCGCAACAGACGATTTTTTTTTTAAATTCTATTTTATTCATATAAAAGCTTTTTAATTTTAGCGCTGTAGTGCAAAAAAGCTAGTTGTATTTCTTTTTGCTAATAATTATTACTAAATGCATTTAACAAGGAATAATTGTAGAAATTTCAGCAGCTAATATCTAAGTAAATGGGAAAAATTCTTTAGTTATAACTAAAGAAGTATGTCGAAATTTTCTGATGAGAATTTTTTTCATCCTAAACTCTTTTCTAGGTAATTTTTGAAAGTTTTATTCAGTTTTGTATCGATATTAATTTTATTTTTAAAAAATAGATAATAGATATTTTTCTGGAGTACAATGATGATGTATTATTATTATTATTAGCTTTCTTAATAGTATATTCTTAGTTTAAATTATGCCATATACATAGAAATCATTACTTCAAAGTCTTATACAGAGTGTCATTTTTATTTTTAGTAATTAAAAAAATAATGTAAACACATCAGAAATACGAAATTTATGAGCATTTGTGTATCAGGAAAATGAATAAAAGTTTAACTATCCGCTATAATATTTTTTCATTTATTACTTTATCTTAATGTTTCCAGGAATAAAAATTCTTTAACCAAAATATTTTTTAGATTTAAATTTGATTATTTGAAAGTTCTAAATAAATTTATTCTTTTTCACAGTTACCTTGAATTATTTCTTTCAAAAATTACCTTAAATTATTTATTTCAAAAATTACCCTAAATTATTCATTTCAAAAACTACCCTAAATTATTTATTTCAAAAAATACTTTAAATTATTTCCTTCATAACTTACATTATTCAGCTACACAGTTTCGCATTCAAAATGCTTATAGAGTTTATTTAATGCAATAATAAATAATTTTTTTGTCGTATCAGAAGCAACAATATTAGAATCGAATGTTGTTGAGTATGAGTTGATCATGCAGAATTAGTTTTCTTCCTTAAGATTAAGGAATGTTTGAACATCTCTGGTGGAGACCTCAACACAATAAATACTATTATTTTCCAATCAGGGATAATCAGGATTTATTCATTCTTAATATAACTTTTCATCCTCGTACTCAAGGTGGTCCTGTTTCCTTTAACTAATTAAACTACAATTGACATCTAATTTCGAATGGATCTTCTATTTTGCAATGATACCTCCTTGCATTGCCATTGCCTAGTAAAAATTTTAAGTTTTGTGATGTTGATAGTTTCCTTCGCACCAATATATTAAAAGTAAAAGCAAAAAAGTATCCATCGCAACTTATGAATTTTTATCAAGTCTGAGGTAATAGGGAAAACTAACTTGACTAAAATCTTTGTCTTCGATGTTATCTTGATTATAAATCTGATCAAGAGACAAATGCATGAAGAAATTTCTTTTACCAATAAACCTTAGTTAGGAATTTGAGTCTGTCAGCAAAAGGGAAAATCAAATCCTAATTGCTGAGAACAGCCCTTAACAGGTCTGCCTCACTTGCTTCAGAAACATCCGACTTAAATCTTTTGGATTCCCGATTTTTCCTAACCTAAAGGCCTTGGCGCACTCCATGTACCATTTGGCACACAAATGTTTTTATACTAATTAACATTAGTTAGTCTGACTAAAAACAAAGGCAAAATGATATCCTAGTTGCTTAGAACAGCCCTTAACAGGTCTCTCTCACTTGCTTCAGCTACATCGGACTTCAATCTATCGATGTTTGGTTTCCCGATTTTTCCTACGTATTGGTTTTGGCGCACTCTGAATCAGGAAGGATATGCATCATTTGGCATTTTAATTCCCAATTCTGCCTGTAAACTTGTTTTCTAACTCTGCATTTAGCTGTTTTGGGTCAGTTTTTTAGATGCTTTTTATAAGGCAACGTCTATTAATCTGAACTATGATCTTTGTTTCCGAGACTTAATCCAGTCACCAATGTGGGCAAGATATCTCGTTTTCTAGGAATTATTCACATAAGGTTTTGGAACATTGAAATTTGATGTAAATACCAGTATACATATATTTTAATATATGATTGCATCTTGTTCCTGTATAAGTTCCAAAGCGAGAACAATTACTTTTTTGTCTTTTCAGGAGTTAGCATCTAATTTGTACGAACCGGTGAATATGCTAATGGTACATGTGGTTAATCTTTAGTTCTTTAGATGTCTGACAGACCTTTGGATAAATACAAGCAATATTTACCGTTTATATTACGAATTGTATTAACTATTTATTACATATTAGTGAAATAATTACGGCAAAATATGTAAAATGTACTATATTATAATCAAATGTAGTTACAAAACATTATTATCTTTTTCTTTGTAATGAAGTATGGTAAATGAATACAGTTTCAATTTGTCAAATTTCCGTATGCCGTATTTAAATACTCCAGAACTAGAGAATTGAAACAAAATTAACAGTTGTATATTTTTACTTGCTATATATCATATTAAATACATGCAACATATTATGTATGACAATTTTATTAACCTCTCAGCGCATACTTTAAAGCTTTTGTAAATACAACCTGTTAGCGTAGAATGAAATAAATTTTAACTTACCCCTACCTCAATTTCCTTGGACCCGGTACACTGTTGGAAGCAGGAGATCTTCTTCCCTGAACAAAAATTGATGAATAATTCTTCTTGCTTTAGGAATAAGATGTTATTCTATACGCATATAAACGTTTGTTGATGATAACAAAATAGGCTTGAGCTTGAATATAAACACTGAGGGATATAGCGACAAAGACTCTTATCACGGCAAAATAGGCTATTGTTTGTTTACATTAATCACTGAATAAAAAAGAACAGGCTGTTGCCACTTAAAGAATGATAATTAGTTATCTTTTACAAAATAATATTAAAAATAAATCTTTAAAAATACATTTTACTAAGAAACACCATTCAAAAGAATTTGATAGTACTTTTAAACGAATTGTTTGGGCAAGCTTTATATATATATATATTTTTTTACAATTTTATATAAATTCTCACATATTATTCAAAAAGATTTGTCTGAAGATTCTTGTTCTAGAAAAGTGAGAATTTCCTGACCCAATTACGTCAAAGAACATCGATGGAAAAGGGGTTGCAACAGTACTGTCAAAATTCGAATCTTTAATTTTTCTATTGATCACAAAACATGGTTTTTCACTTTGTAGACATTAACTTCCAATGAGACGGATTAAGTAAAGCAAGATTTTTTTTAACTCAAAGAGCCTACTTTAATTCTTGTAAGCAAAAATAGTTACTTTATTTAAAACCTTTATTAAATTATGTCCAAATATTATTATTTTCAAATAAAAAAACTTTCTTTTATTTGTCTCTTTTTTTATTCATTTTTAGCCCTGTCGTTCTTGTGGCACTTGCCATGGGCAAGCTCACTGAGAAGTCAGCGATTTAAGATTAATCAGCGTCTCTTGTTTTGTAGTAGCTCTAAACAGGGCCAAAAGTACGACTTTTGCTACTCACTCATTACATTCACTTGCACAGAGCCTTTTTACATGGGAGGCATATTCCCACATCTCCCAGATAGAACACAGAAGAATAAATATGCTCGAACCTAGACGCCCAGAACATGGGCAAGACACGCTACTCCTATGCCAAGGCACCGGCTTTAAATAATAATGTTGTTGTTGTTATTAATGGCACTTGCCATGGACAAGCTTCGCCGAGACATAAGTGAGTTTTAAGTCAAAAGGAGCGTCTCTTGTTTTGAAGTAGCGCCAACAATAGCCAAGAGTACGACATAGCTACTAACTCCTCACAGTCACTTGCACAGCTCCTTTTTACAGGGGGATGTATCCATACACCTTAAAGATAGAATACAGAAGAACAATCATGCTCGAACTGGAACTCGAACCCGGGACGCCCAACTCTCGGGGAAGACACGCTCCCCCTATGCCAGGAGCCAACAAGACAGCTCTAATAACATTTTTCGAATGTGTGAACTTCCTTGTATAACAAAGTTATGATTTTATTACCCGTCAGTAATATATCTGACACAGAAAAAATTGTGGTGGTGTTAAGATTGGTGGTTTCAGCTTTAAAAACCATTCCTGAAGAACCATTATTTAGACAAGAATGGTATACGTTATTGTTAACCGATTATTCTCATCTAATGGAACCGATTATTCTCACCATAATGTGGAGTACAGTATCTGGTTCAGATGCCGTTCCGGCATTTGACCATGGTCCAAAAACAGCGTTATACAATTTAGGAATGAGAATATGAGATTAATTACTAAACTCAACATTAGATAGTCGTGGGTTCTGGAAATATTTCTCGTAGCTTATATCTTTGAAATCTATAGCCATGGGCCAGATCACAGTGCTTTAGTATAAAATAGAAATTTAAAAGAGTTGTGTATTAGTTCTCGAATTGTTGTTAGGTGATCTGATTTGAAAACTACGAGGGCCTTTAAAAACACCCTTCCTCAATCTTCTCAATAAGCCTTTCACATATAATGAAACATCAGATTCATGCATCGAATTACAAATTTTTTATATTTAAGTCTTTAATTGAGACAAAATAATACTCAATTCAAACGAAAACAATCGCTTGGATAATCACAAGTATATTTTCAAATGATTTCCAATGATGTGCATATTTCAATGTATCATGCGCACATTTTTTTATAAATTAGTATTTTTTTAAATTTATTTATTTAAAGACATTTTTTTCTATTACTCTGAAGGATAACCATCATTTTCTGCCCAATCAATATCACTTATTCTATTCAATAAATCGGTCTGAACCAGTTCTATCAGGTTTTAACTAGTTATATAAAGAAAAACCTTTTAATTTACAATCGTTTTCTCCATTTGACGTCACAAATGTTACATGATCTGTTTTATAAATTTAAAGAACGAGCAAAAATTTTGCAACCAAACGTGGAAATTTCCAAATCATTTCGGTGTAAACCAGTTCAATGCGGTTTGAACTAGTTATATAAAGCAAAATCCTTAATTTCCAATTGTTTTCGCCATTTGATGTCATAAATATCACACAAATACAAACAATTAATTTAAAATGGTTTTATCTCTCATAGGTTAATGTGATTCATAATTTAAATAAAAATTTACATATTTTTTTTCTTTTCATCGGGAGAAAGCTTAGAACATACCATTTATGCTTTATTCATTGTCCACGCATTTTTGTTGACGCCCCAAAACCTCATTCTCAAAACAACGTCATGTGGCGCATGATAACAAGAATGTTAATAATAATATCAGGAGATTAAAAGTCAGTAGTAAATCATAAGAAATTAATAAAATCATTTCTGGAAAATAAATGACCAAAAAAGAAATGCTTTTTATAAACAGTATCAAAAGAAAAGAAAAGATGATAGCAGACAGGGGTTATACAGATATTGATTTTGAATTTGAGACGATAATTTTGGATATTTCTAACGATGATCATTTTTCCCATTCTTGTTCTTGTGAATTTTTAATGAAATATTTATAATTCTAATATGTAAACAAGCATTTAAAAGGTATACTAATAAATATTTTAATTCATTTAAAAATTTAATTTCAGAAATTAATACGACATTAACAACAAAAGAAACTTTATTTTAGTTCTTAAATAAATAAATAATATAAATTGGATGATGCCTATAACTAAACGGATGTTTTAAATAATTTTATAGATTATCACAATGACTACTTAACAGTTTTATTTTCTTTACTATCTAATAAGATGACTATCTTCTATTTTAGGAATATTTTCTTATTTTGATTTAAATAGAAATCCCTCGAATACTTGACTTATCTACGTATTCAAAGTCATCTCACTATTGAATTATAATGGTTATGAATGGTTTATTTTTTGTTTATAGCTATCAAAATTCGATAAATCGATGACGTATGGCATGAGGGCAAAACAATTAAGTGGTTAAAGCTTTAGTCATTGATTTGGCCGCAGAAGTCAGGCCGTCAAAAGCTGTTGTATTAAAGAAAACGAAAAACGCAGTAAATAAAAACACACGTAGTTCTTAGATAAATATTGATATTACTGTAAATGTAATTCTTAAATAAAATAGAAAAAAATTCATATAATTCATTGGTTGTTTAAATTAAATATGTAGATTATCATATTAAGATTTTAGTCATGGATATTACCGCAGTAATGCCTTTAGGCCACCAAAGAATGTTTTATTAATGAAGATAAAAAAATGCAGGAAGTTAAATATAAAAAGCGTTTTAATATATTCCTGTTTAATGAAATAAACTCAGCAATATACATTCCAGCTGTACACACACAAAACTGCTGACTCAGAATATTTTTAAAGTACTTCCAATAAGGCGAATCGGTTCAAAGCAGAACATGGCTTTATGCATATTAATGCATTTCATATCAAATTCGATAAGTTGGTTTTGGGAAGAGCAGATGGTCCCAAGACCTCATCAAAACAACCGCGTATCTCATGTCCTAAATTATTATAGGTCTTCACTTGCTTTAACACGATCCGACTTTTTTTTTAAGGTCCAGCTCTCTGGGGAGAAGAATAAAACCCAGCAGAGGGAAAAGATAAATAAAAGATCGCCAAGTTATTACTGAGAGAAGAAACTCCTCAGATGATGTTTGAGCTTCAATAACGACCGTTCACAAGTGGTTTGAGAGTAGTCTTGTTAAAGATTTATGACCAGAAAGAAATGAGGATCGTTATTGTTCGATTGGCCAATGGGGTTTTAGGAGTCGGTGCTTCCTTTAGCGGATTCGAGGCTCTTCAAACAAGATGGCTCCGGAAGACTAGAATTAATTGTGTTATTGCTTCCAGCAGTTTGGGATTATGGATTTTTCTTTTCCTTTTTCATTATTTTCAGCCACTTTGGGTTGTTTATTGTAGTCGATACACAACAAAATTGAACTTGTTTTTTATTTCTTTTTGTTTCTTTTCTAAGGCGCAAAATTGCTCGACTTATTTTTGGAGAATCATGAGTAGTATTAGATTCGGGCGACTCTTATCAAAAGTCATTTTGGGAAAAATTCCTTTTCGTCTTATATTTTTGCGATTTGAAGCTTTACAGCAGAATGATCATTAGAACAGTTGTTGCCAAACTAGTTATAATCTTTATCATTAGTTGCTTTATTCTCACATTTTGTTGGAAACGAGATTGCATATAGTATTTTTTGTTGTTATATATGTATCTGCAGTTATATTTATGCTACCAACTAGTATTGCCCCATATAAATATCCTCACCTACATTTAAATATGTTTGTCAATAAACTATAAACTTTCCGTTTTGTCAATAAAATTTTCAAAACGATCCCAAGAAAAGTGAACTTGAATTTATATTATTAGTTAAAGAATTTATATTATTAGTTAGAAATTAGTTTAGAAAAGTGAACTTGAATTTATATTATTATTAATTTATATTATAGAAAATATATTTATTTTTATGGTGATTTTACTATAATGTTTGAAGGCGGTGATGAGTATTTTTCACTATGAGCTAATGATTATCTTGGCGAACTTTTGGAGATAAAATTTGTGTTAGCTTTCACTTTCTTTTTAGAGTTAAATATCGCCAAATAAGCCTAATAAACTTTCGGTTTTGTCAATAAAATTTCCAAAGAGAGCAGAGAGTGATTTGTACTATCATCTAATGATTATCTTGGCGAACTTTTGGAGATAAAATTTGTGTTAGCGTCCGCTTTCTTTTTAGAATTAAATATCGCCAAATAAGCCAAATAAACTTTTGGCTTTCTCAATAAAATTTCCAAAGAGAGCCGAGAGTGATTTGTTCTATCATCGAATGATTATCTTGGCGAACTTTTGAAGATAAAATTTGTGTTAGCGTCCGCTTTCTTTTGAGAATTAAATATCGCCAAATAAGCCAAATAAACTTTCAGTTTTGTCAATAAAATTTTCAAAACGCCCCCATGAAAAGTGAACTTGAATTTTTATTGTGATTTTACTAGAATGTTTGAAGAAGGTAAAGATTAATTTACACTATCAGATAATGATTATCTTGGCGAACTTTTAGTGGTAAGGTTTTTGTTAGCATACGCTTTCTTTTTAGAATTAAATAAGCCAAATAAGCATTTTCTTTGTATTTTTCGTATATCATGTCTTCATTATATCCTTCATTATTTAAAAATTTATGAATTTTATCGTCAACCATGGTTAGTTCATTAATTTTGTTTTGTAAACGTTCAATTTTGTATTCTGTGTCAGCTCGTGTATTAGTAGGATCAACCATTCAATTTCGTGATGATCGCATAAAGTGTTGATCTTTTACATTTAAGGAAATCCAATTTCTCTTCAACGGTTCCTATTATAAATCGGGTTCTTGTCAAAAATTTAAATTAATATGACTTACCCAAGATTATTTTCAGTATCAAATATTAGTTTTTAGTTATTAGATTAGACTGAAAAGTATCAACCAACATTTATTTATTTTTCTCAAAAAAAAAAAAACAACTAATTTTAAACACGCACTGTCAACTGGGTAACTAAAGCATTATACATAACATCATTCCAAACACATTTCATTGTTATTCTTGATTCTGTTTAGTAAAAATGAATAATCAAAATTAACTATACAGTATTAACATTATAATAAAGATGTCCTCTTATAAGGCGAATTTTGCCGTAAAAACGGGAACGTTAAATGTCTTCCCAAATGTATAGAAAATCGGATGTTTGGCCTGCTCTCGTTTTCCTTGATTAACTGTTAATTGAGTTTTTACCAATGAGGTTATGCAAAAGAGGAAATGAATAAAAATATCTTCAGCTGACTAAAAGGACGATTACTCCCGCCAGACTTACTTTAAACATTAAGTTTACGAGTAGATCAACCAATAAAGAGAACGAAATTCAAAGCTATTTATGCTAAGTTTCACAATTTAATATTTTTGACCATTACTATTTTTATATTTGGTCAATTAAAATCGAATTTAAGGTGGCCGGGGACCTTTAAAATGAGTTTTTACAATTTTCACATTAGCAATTTGAAATTTTACAGACAATTAGAATAACACTATAGAAGATGATATACAAAATTTTAAAGCATTTTATTAATTTCTTTATGAGTTAAGAGGGTTAATATAATATAATATTAACGATAAATAATGTTCATGAAAAATACTCCAGGCGCTTCAAATTTGTTCGAAAGCAATCCAATTTTTATTATTACTCAAAACTACTGATTTTTTGAAAAAGTTTAAATAGTTTCAAGTTATTACATTGATTAATTTTATTATTTCGTACTCAAATTTCAATATTAATCGCAACTTTTGTTTCAAAAGGTTTAGAGTAAGTAATAATAAAAACTGGAGTGCTTTCGAACAAATTTTGAGCTCTTGGAACATTTTTCATTAACGTTATTTATCACTAATATTATATTATATTAACCCGCCTAACTCATAAAGAAATTTATAAAATGCGTTAAAATTTTGTGTGTCATCTCCTAATGTGTTACTCTTAATGCATGTAAAATTTCAAATGGCTAAGGTGAAAATTTCAAAAAAAAAATCCAATTTAAGGTCCGTGATTGCCTTTCTCCTACAGAAATACAAATCTAGATTCAATATCACAACCAATACCGTTGGAAAGGAAACTTATCCAATGCATATGGATCTAAAATTTAATTTATATTATATGCTTTCTAGATATTTTTAGATCATCAGCTGACCAACAGAAAATATCTTAATTTAATTTAATTTTCTTTTATAAATTCTTAACTCATAGTCTTGATTGTATCTACTGTATTAAATTGAATTAGATTTACCACATTATTTTAAGTTATCCGACTGGTTTCAGAGGAAGTTTTTTGTAATAATGTTAATATAAAATTTTTGATATAAGGATAAAATAATGAATACAAGTTTTATTATTTCAATATGTATGTCACTTTTGAAGAGAAAGCATACTTTGATTTAAATATTAGTGTTTATTTATAAAAACTAGGATTGTTCTCGAGGAAATAATCTTAAAGTTTTTGATTTTCCCTTGTAGCGTTATATGTATAGCATATCTTAGAGTGTAACTAATTATTATCTAAGAATTCTATTCAAAAATAAAAACTTTTGTATAAAAAATAAAACATTTTATAATTTTCTAAAAATAAAATTTGCATTAAGTAATCAAATTCACTTCTAAATCATTCAAAATCAAATACATAGTTCATTATGCACTTTATAACAACTAAAAAAATTAACGTACTAAGAAGCAATCATCCGATTGCTTTGAAATTTCGTATGCATGAGTGTTTTGACCAGATATGCAAATGATTGAATTTTGGTGTCCAATGAATGAATAGTTTGATCTCCAATGCATCGGAACTGCGCATCCAGCAGATGTATATAAGGAACAGTTCTTCAATGGTTGTTAAAACTTTCGTTTTGTTTGAAATTCAGATTACCTTTCAACAACTTAAAAAATACTTCGCCGCAGGGCTCGTGCTCATTACTAGCAACTGCCAGAGTTTGATAGAGGTCGTATTATTGGATTGAAAGAGGCCGGTTGGACAAATCGGAGAATCGCTCGTCATTTGATTCAAAGCGAAATGGTAGAGTTCAGTGTCAGGATGGTAACGGTTTGACCTAGGGATGCTGAGAGCAGAGTAATGCTCGATCAGCTGTCACAGCACCTTCTTCGTCTTTATCAACCATCAGACACCAATGTCCATCATGACCATTCACAGACGGTTGGGACAGCGAAATCTACGCTCGCACCGACAATCACGCCACCTGCCACTCATTCCTTCACACTGTCAAGCCAGATTACAGTGGTGCATGGCTCGATCAGGTTGGAATGATACCGACTGAAGACGTACAATCTTAAGCGACGAATCCCGCTTCCAACTGTGTCCTGACGATCACCGAAGACGTGTTTGGAGACATCTAGGGCAGAGCGGGGATCCTGCTTTCACTATTGCAAGTCACACCGGCTCTCAACAAGGCATTTTGGTATGGGATACCATTTCCTTTGATAGCCGGACCACTTTAGTTGGCATTAGAGAAACAGTTACAGCACAACGGTACGTCGACGACATTCTAAGATCTGTTTTGCTACCATTTCTTTTGCAGTACCATCGACTGGTTTATCAGCAGGAAAATGCCACGTCACATACGGTACGTGTTGCTAAGAACTGTCTTCAAGCTTGTCAAACCCTTCCTTGGCCATCCAGGTTACCAGATCTCTCTCCCATCGCGCATGTCTGGGATATGATGGGAAGGCGATGCATCTGCCACGGAATATTTATGACCTCGTTCGAGAATTTGAGCAAATTTGGCAAGAAAGGAGATCATCCGGAAGCTTTAGAGGTCTCTGCCACGCCGTGTGACAGCTTGTATCCAGACTAGAGGCGGGTCAACGCCTTATTGAACTTATTACTGTAGCTCTAAAATAAATCATTCAGTTATTCTGAGATTTTAATCATTTACTATTCTGTACATTGTCTTCCTACCCACCAATTTTCGTCTCAATCGGACAACTCCTTCTTGATGCGACGATTTTTTTGTTATAGATTGTATTTTGCATAGCATATCGGGTACAAATAATAAACTTTCTTTAGATATCTTGATTTTTTGTATGTCTGTACTCATAATGAAAAAACTCGTTCATCAGTAAAGGCATTTAAATTCTTTAAATGCTTGTAAATATGCATCACTCAGATGCCAATAGTTTGCTATAACTTGTCTTCTAATTGACATAGAAACAAAATAAAGACACCACTGGAAACAGAAGCGTATTTAATTTTTAAAATGGCAAAAAGAAAAAAACTCATAATTTTTTATCCTTATTCATGTTTTTAATTTAGTCAGATACCTTAAATGCTTTTCCGTTTATTCATAATGTAGCAGTTGTATTATTCTATCTTTTCTTTTGAATAATAGATGGCGCTGTCTAATTATGTACGTATCCCATGGTGCATTGCAATTGTAAATAAGGAGATGAGATGTTGTTCTGTTAATGTGTGAGCTCGTTGGTAAGTGTCTTTCGTGTCTGCATTTGTTTTGTGTGAAATGTGATAGTTAAAGATAGGTTCCTGAAAACATACGTGCTCTTGCTTCCCGTTCATATATCCTAATGATCATTATTTCTCTATAACATCAAAAATACTTAAGAAATATTAAAATATTGAGATAATTTTACACGAATAACACATACTTTAAAATAAAAAATTTTCCTACAAATCACATGGTTGATATTGAAAACCAAAATACAAACCAGAAATGAGATTCTCATTCCTTAAAATTCTCGTTTCATTAAAATATTTTAAATGTTTTATGATTTTTAGAGGCGGAGGGGAGTATACAGGGAAAAAGAATATATAAATAATGTTAATAACAAAATACTGCTTTCTTTAACTAAACGGAAATTTCAATATTATCAACTTTCAGAAATAATTAAAAAAAAAGTCAGGCAATGAAAATTTGAATTGTTACTGAAACGTGACTTTAAAATAGAAATTTAGAGCCTTATCTATACTACTATTATAAATGTGAAAGTTTGGATGGATGATGGGGTTCATTCACGCCAGAACGGCTGAAGGAAATTAGATGAAATTTAGCACACAGATAGATTATAATCTACAGAAGAACATAGGCTAATTTTTATTCATGTTAATTGCGTGGTTCATTTTTTATTAATTAAAAACTAAGTTTTCCGCCAAAAAATTAAAAAAAAATTCGAAAGCATCTGCCTGAGCTTTTTGAATCGTTTGTTTTTATTTTTCTATTTCCGGTGTTCTTTTAATATTATCTTACTATTCTAAAGGAATGTTTATTAAATTTTTTTCTTATGCTGTTCTTGTGTTAATATAATTCGTTATTTTCTATTCCTTTCTCTTGATTTTTTTTCTTGCTCTACTTATTTCTTTTGCCTATTTTCATCATTTTCGATTAAATTTTTTAGTGCATTCCATATTACTGCGTTTATTGATATTTTTTTCTATTTTCCGTTAATTTGCTTCAACGGGCATCGAAACCTTGTGATTGGAAATGCCATTTCGCTAAAATTTGGTGGCAAACTATTTTTTGTGGCGAAAATGACTATATATATTAAAACTGTTCCATTGTGTGTTTTCGTAATTAAATTGTATTCGTGTTAGCTATATATATTTTTTATATATGCTTAAAGTTGTATGTTTCCGTTGGCAAATAATTTAGAATTCCGCTAAATTTTCTCAAATTTCTTTGGTGATTGCTCGTTTGCGCCCGATAAACGGAAAAGTACCCATATGGTTTTAATAACATAACATTCCCCCCCACGCTAATGATGTTAGAAGTAACGGTTATTTCAAACGATTCCGTTTATTTTTGTAGTGTATGATAAATTTAAAATTAAACATTGTTAATTAATAGATCTTTTGATTCCTTTTGAATAAAAACAAAACAAATGAATTGAAATTAAAATGTTCTAATATGCATTGCGTTACCCCAACTGGCGCTTAAAATTCACGTCTTTGCGTTGCTCCAATTGACGTTGAAAATTTGTGTATGCATACGGTTTCGATAACATTTTAGACTTTCAGTTCTCACATATACACATCATAATTTCTACGCGTACGAAGTCGCGGGTAAGAGCTAGTAAAGTATAAGTATAAAATACACAATTTTCCTACAAATCTCATGGTTGATATTGAAAACTAAAATACAAACCAGGAATGAAATTATGATTCCTTAAATTTTTTTTGTCTCATTAATATATTTTAAATGTTTTATAATTTTTAGGGGTAGGGAAGTTATACAGGGAAAGAAAAATATATAAATAATATTAATAACAATACACTGCTTTCTTTAACTAGTCGGAATTTTCAAAATTGCCAAAGATTTAGAAATAATTGAAAAAAAAAGTCTGGCTATAAAAATTTGAAACAAAAACTAATGTTTCTAAAACGTGGTGACTTTAAAATAGAAATTTAGTACCTTATACAAACAATTCGTACGTCTTCGTTAAGATCAGCTTGACACGAAGTCAACAAAAAGAAATTTTCGGAGAAAGAAACAATTCACCGCGGTGTGTCTTCGGCTTTAAGATGTCACGTATTCTTAAAACTGTTCGAGGCTAGGATTGTGTTTTTAAAGGTAAATCTTCGATATATTTATTTCTTAAGCTAAGAAGAAATTCATCTTCGGTGAAAAAAATTCCCCTTTTTCTATGTGTCCAAATAAACAAAGATTTATTTACGGATAAGTTAACAAATATTGGATTTCTTTCCTTTCTGCAGTTTCAAAATTTTGATTGCTCTTTCAAGTGGAAAATAAAAACAGTGGAAATCAATTTCTGTCAGAGTTTTGATTCATTACTAAATAATAGAGATTCTGAAATAGTAAAAATTTCTCATAACACTTTGTGTAAGTTTTAGAAATCTTATTTAAATTAATATTTATTTTTATTCGTTGATTTACATCCTTTTTCTTTTGTTTGTTGGAAATAGGGCCTCTTTACTCTTTATACATAAGTTATAAGGTTAGAATTCAAACAAAAAGATTAAAATGAAATCTCTTATGCATATTTCAACGTATCATGTCAGAACATCCTTTCTAGAACGGCCAAGAAACACGTGCTCGTGCGAGTTAAATTATATTTTTATTCATTTTAATGGTTTCATCGAATGAGTCACTTTAGTATTGCAAGTGATCTAAAAAACTTTGTCTCGCATTGATTGTTTAAAACAATATTACATTTCCAATTTATTTCATTTCATATAATCAAGTGCTCAAAATGACATTTTTCTAGGTTTTATTTGCTGTAGTCATTAACTTATTTTTTTTTAAAATCAGAACTATTGTAAATGCAATGGCAACATTAAAGCTGATTTTTTTGAGATGCTCGTGCAGATAATAGAATTTTTATTTTTCACCAACGGTTTTTTGTTGACGCCAAAAACATCATTCCAAAAACATCATCACGTTCTGACATGATAACAAAACAAACTTTCAATATTTTAATTTTTATTCTGAATCGAATGAAAGAATAAAATCTAACATATGAAATGAAGAATACGCGAAAATATTCA
The DNA here is from genome assembly GCA_026289955.1 of Argiope argentata. NCBI lineage: Eukaryota > Metazoa > Arthropoda > Arachnida > Araneae > Araneidae > Argiope > Argiope argentata. Next base: position 1,659,192 of record JAOUZG010043272.1, read on the forward strand.
AAATATATTTAAAATATTGAATAATCTAAAATTGAAATACAAATTTCCTTCTATAATTTAAAATTTTTAGACTTATTTTATTTTACAATTATCATTTTATATATTTCTCTGCATATATAAAATCGATACCAAGCAGTTTCAATTTTATTTTATACGATTAATCGAGCGATACCGATTGCTCTAAATGGAAATACGATATCTTGTGCCAAGAAGGAAAACGTTGTGCATTTTCATCTTAGAAAAAGGTTTTAAAAATCTGACTTATGAAGAACTAAAGCTCAAAATCTCAGTATAATTTTACAGATGGAACTTCAAAGTATCTTACTTTGGCATTTGTTGAATTAACTCATAAGCCTCTGAGTATACATTTACAGATGTAATTACAATATATTTGACTCCGACTTCAATATAATCTGAGTGTGTTTTCAGTAAAATGATTGCAAATGGTGAAATATTTCAGAGATTGTATCGAAAGGTTTTTAAAATAATTTATTATTAATAAGTTACAACAAAAATGTTACAAAATCTACTGATATTTCCCTCATATGAATTTATATGATTGCTTTTCATTCGTTTAATTTTGAAATAGTATTATATTCTACTTAAAAGAAGAATATTTTGTGACGGTTTAACCCTTAGCAGTCAAAAAAGTAATCCGATTTAGATACTTGCGTATTATACCATCCACTGTTATCGCCAAATTTGAAGTCATCGTCAATTAGTTGCTAAAACGCCAATTATGGCAAACCGTCAATGGTGTAATCAGTTGATCTTTTCACTAAATTTAAATCCGTCGCCAATGAGTTACTAAACCGTTGGCGATCGTTGGCAAAGACGGTATAGTACGTAAGTACCCCAATTTATTATTATCTTATACTATAAAACGAGGAATGGTTGTCAAGTTGAAAATCACCCCAGAATTAATAAACTCCGGTAAACTTGGGGGTCTGGGGTGTTTGGCCAAGAGGAATCGATTGGCGCCGGTTTTGATGCGCTACGGTTGAGCAGTTCGGAGTTACAGATAGGATATTTTCAAACTTTATTAGTTCGCCATAATGGCTACTTAAATTTTCAAGTGGTAACGTGCTGCCATCTATAGCCAATATGCCATCTATATCAATATTCATATATATATATATATATTCATTTCATACAGACACGTGATGAAAATTGCATTTTTATATGTTTAATGCGCAATAATAATTTATTTTTTTAAATTTGAGTTTTTGTCAATCTGATGGCAACATATTAATAAGATAATTTTTCCCTTTTACTCGTAACGCATGCTTGGAGCTTAAGTTTTAATTTTATCTTATACTATAATACGAGGAATGGTTGCCAAGTCGAAAATTGCCTCACATTTCCGACATTTCAACATTCATCAGAAAAAAATAAGGATAACTTTGATATTTTTACTAAATTTTCTTTCAAAAAAGTACGATTCTAATTCCACTGCTTTTTATTAAGGGAAATTTGTTAATGAAATTTTGAATTTAGCGCTCGTTCATTAACTAAAAAGATTCGTTCTTTTTGATTCGTTCAAAATTTCACATTCCAAATATTCAGATTTCCAAAAAAAGCATTTAAGGAACTGATTTCTATTTCAAATCACTGTCAACTAAGTTTGACATTTCAACATTCATCAGATTTCAAGCCACATTTTCAACATGCAGAACGCACCTCTACATGAAATTCTTCAAGGAGCTGGAATTTTGGCTCCTTGAAGTATTGTTTTGATAAATCACAATTGAAAATTTAAATATTCGAGTTACCTTCGATACCTGTTTTCTCCGAGCGGAGCTCGGTCACCCACTGGTAAAGATTAAAATGAAATATGCTATGAATATTTTGATGTATCATGTCAGAACATCATTTCTTGAACGGCCAAGCACCACGTGCTCGTGCAAGTTAAATTATATTTTTTATTCATTTCAATCGTATTATCGAATGAGTCACTCTAGTATTGCCAACGATCCAAAAAACTTTGTCTCGCATTTATTGTTTTAAAAATATATATCACATTTCCTATTTATTTCATTTCATATAATCACGACCTGAAAATGACATTTTTCTTGGTTTTATTTGCTAAAGTCAATAATTATTTTTTAAAAAAATAAGAGCTTTTGTAAATACAATGACATTACTTCTTTAGAACCTGATTCTCATTAATAAAATATTAAGTAATACAGGTAAATTTGTAAATACTTATTCTTTTGTAACCCGTTACTAAAAATATAATGTAATGTAAGCAAATTTCTTCCAATTTGTTATTTGTTTACAGCAAACTCACCATTGCTTATAGAAATACTTTAAAATCTGAACTTCATTTCGAGAAGAATTAAATGGTATTGAATCCAACTTGAAAAAGACAATGCTTTTTTTAACTCAGATAAATAATCGGCTTACGATTTATTACAGGCACCAGTTATTTAGCATAAAATTTGTTACAAATATTCATAAATCAAATTCCTGAAGAGAAAATTACTGGTAAGCGAAAAAAGGAAGATGGATTAGTGTGCGAAAAAAATATCAGGTGCTGAATTGATTAAATGGTTTTCAGATTCCACAGACATCTTACACGACTTATTTCATATTCCATTGCCATTTTTAGCAGCGAAACTCATTCATCCAGTTCCCAAGACAGATGACCATCAATAAAGTTTGCCCTCTCCCTAATAATAAATATCCATCTCCAATAAAGACAAGAGCAAATGCAAGAATCCGAGTCTTCCAGCGTGAGAGAAGCAAATGAAATATCGATATATGCAAAAGAAGGCAGATGCAAAAAAGCGAAATGGCGAAAAAATTCCCCGAATGATTCGTTGTGACTTGATGCTGAAGAAGCGACTCAGTCATTTTCTTTTCAAGATGTCTCCCAGGAAAATTTGGTTTAGATGCTCACTTTTAAATTGCTAATGAAGGTTTCCGTGTGATTTTATTTCCATTTAGATATCAAATGTATGTAAATAAGATTCAAATAATATTGAGAATTCCCTTGTCTCGCGGCTATTAAGGATGCGATTTTTTTAGGATAAAGAATCACACTTATGTTTTTATGAAAAAATGGATCTTATTTTTTTCTACTTTGATGAAAGGACATGTAAACAAATTTCTAAATCTTGCTTCTTTTCGTAAGATTAGAATCCACTCTTAAGATTATTTTTTTTAGTAGAAAACAATGTAAAAGTGTTTTTTATTTCTTTTTTTCTGAAACAGAAAATTTAAATTATTTAGCAACAATATGTGGATACCAAAGTAGTTTTCGTTTATTTTGAAAGATCTCGAAACTTGTACCACTTGACCGGATGTTTGTTGGTATTGATATTTATACAAATAAAGTTCCTTATTCATAAACTTAGTCACTTAAATACATGAAATTCACTATGAGATATCTGCGACTGCTGTATTGGTTTAAATCGACTAGAAATGAATTCACTGGGCTTCCTTAATAGGTTTTCTGGTACTTGTATATTAGTTGCATATCAGTGATTAATCGCCAAAGATCGTATTCCAGATTAAGGCCAAAAATCAATATTTTTAGACTATCATTCGCCGACCTGACGCAGTTTATACGCAAATGCTAATTGTCTTAATTATGCTATGAATCATACAACTCACATGAGTGAAATAAAAACAAATCTTAACACTTCTGGCTATCATGGTTTTCCCCATAGCGACTTTTATTAACTACTGTACGACTATCTACTCTCCACACGACTCGATGCTGCTTCTATAATAATCTCCAAGATTCGACTCACAGCTCAATTCATCAATCACTTTAGCTCCCCTTAGTACTTGTGCTTCTCTAGGCTGATCCAAGACCAAGATCTTTATTTTTCCATCGACTTCCTTCCATGCTTCAGCTTTCTAGATTGGTTTTGCTCTATTTCTTGTCTTTAATTATTTTTGACTTTGATTTCTTTTTAAATTGCATCTGTAGAAGTACATAATTGCTTTCATTCTTTAAAAACTGCTCACAGAAGAAAAAAGTTATGTCCATATTTTGTTAAAAACATAATTAAAATAATCATAATTAAAATTACAGAATTATTTACAAGTAAAGTTGTTTTTGAAAAGTTATATTTCAAATTCATCTGCTAGATAAATATTTTTGCAGCATAATTCCTTTTTCAATAGAAGAAACTCTAACGGTTTAACGACATTATCAGTGTAAGTTTCAATCTCCAAAAATAGTTTTAAAACTCCCCTGATATTGCATTCCTATCATAGAAATAATTAACAAATATAAGAATAGAAATAATTCATACAAAGAATTAACGATTAATAATTTTAAAATGTAATAATCTGTCATAATCAGATAAAATAAAGATTAAAATGAAATCTGCCATGCATATTACGATGTTTCATGTCAGAACATTATTTCTTATTCTGGCATGAACCACATGCTTATGAAAATTAAATTATATTTTTATTCATTTTAATGGCTTCATTGAATGATTCACTTTAGTATTGCAAACGATCCAAAAAAACTTTGTCTAGCATTGATTGTATTAAAAAATATCCCATTTCCTATCTTTTTAATTTCATGTAATCGCGTGCTCAAAATGACATTTTTTTCGGTTTTATTTGCTATAGTATTTTATTTAATTATTTATTTTTATTTAATATAAGTAATTATTATATTAAATTATTATTTATATTTATTATAAATTTTATTTATTTTTATTTAATATAAGTAATATAAGTAATTGTTTATTTTATAAATAATTACTTATTTTTTTAAATCAGAGCTTTTGTAAAGGCAATGGCAACGCGTTTTAAAAGCTTATTTTTTGAGATGCTCGTGTAGCTAATATTTTTTTTTTATTTTTTGCCTACGGATTTTTGTTGACGCCAAAACCCTCACCCTCAAAACAACGTCATGTTTTGACATGATCAAAAATGTAATGATGAATATTAATTATTATAAATTCAAAATGTGAATTTAAAAACTCATTCTTTCACAAAACTCCAGACTATCACGACATTTCCAGTTTTACAGCTCAAATTTAGCTTTGTCAATAAAGGTTATAAAATTACCAAAAAGAACGATTATTAAAATCCGTTGACATGCATTTATTTTGTAGAAATAACAAAAACAATTAATATATCTGTCCAATCAATTTTTTTATTTTAAAAAGCAAGAATCTGTCTTATTCAGAAAAAAATGCTGAACGTTAACCACTCCAAATTCAAAATGTTATTCTAG